>JBCJKH010001373.1:24198-65270 GCA_039877255.1 Loriculus beryllinus
CACTGAAACTTGTATTACTGGCACTGGAAGATGGCTCTGCACTCTCAAGAAAAGTTTTGGTACTTTTTGTTGTGCAAAGGCTAGAACCAAGATTTCCTCAGGCCTCTAAAACAAGCATTGGTCATGTTGTGCAGCTACTGTATAGAGCATCTTGCTTTAAGGTAAAATACCAATGTTTGAAGTTTGGTACTGTGCATTAGTGCAGCTCCAGAAAACCTGACCTAGGATTAGTATCTTTCACCTGTGAAATGTTACATAAATTCATTTTCAACACATTTAAATAGTACAGACTGTAATCAGTTTCTACACATTTAAATAGTACAGACTATAAGATGTTTATCTAGAGCTGTCATGAAGTAGTTGTTTGATATTTAAAACTCCCTGCAAAAGGAACAAATGTAGTACTGGGAACTTCCCTAGCCCCGACACCAGACATGAGAGAGTGACACCAGACAGAGATTGCTCTCAGCCTGAGCTCCAGCCTTGTGTTCCAACATATTTGTCACTCTCTAGCCTTTCTTTTGTCTTATCTGGCCACTTTGCACTGAAGAGGTTCTTTATTTTTGATACATAAGGGTGGCTTGTTTAAACTGACTATTCCCAACTCTTTATATCTGGAGAAGAATGAAAAGTTAATTCCATGGGTCTTTGTTCTGTTTTGAATCACAATTAAAAACATGATTATCACAACATCACTAGTAACTAAACATTAACATAACGAGACCTATTGCTCTCATTTATGACAAATGCCTTCTCTAACCTAAGAGTTTTACAAAACTTTTACATTGGGCTTTCAGTTAAATATTCTAGTTTTTAAATGTCAATATCTTAAAATTGTCCTTTTTAGTAAGTTGCTTCTGGAGGCTTTCCTGTTTCTTTAAGTCATCTTTTAATACTGTGTAGCAAAAACTACTAGTAGAATTACTAAATATGTAACTGTGACTTAAGCAATCTGATTACTATGTAGTTGGAAGTAACAAGTTGCTGTAGCTTTGCATCAGTGATCCTGTAGAAACTTGAAGAGCTGGTGTGTCTGCTTGTGCACTGCTGACTGAGAGTGAATACGTGGAAAAGAACCAAAGTATATGCTGAATATACAAAACCAATACTTCTGTGCTGTATAACTGTCTTTTCTAATGGACTTTTGAGATTTTTTTGTTAAAGGAGAAGTATTTTATTATTCCTGTTTATTAGGTCACTAAAAGGGATGAAGATTCTTCTCTGATGCAGCTTAAAGAAGAGTTTCGGAGTTATGAGGCTTTGCGGAGAGAACATGATGCCCAAATTGTTCACATTGCCATGGAAGCAGGACTTCGAATATCACCAGAACAATGGTCTTCTCTTCTGTATGGTGACTTGGCACATAAATCACACATGCAATCCATTATTGACAAGGTTTGTCAAAGGCATGATTTTAGTATCTTTGTAGGATTAGACTATTAAATGTACTAAAAATCCAAGAAATGCTTGAGTTACCTTTTTGCCTTTAGTTATATAAAATACTAATTAAACTAGAATGAAAGGGGTTTTCCCACTTTAGTGTCTTCTTCATACGAAGACATTTTGATGTTCTGTAGTTTAAGACTAATTCGCTTTTATGTGTCTTATGATGAAGCTTCATAGGGCAGATTCTGAGATGAGAAATAAAATTTCTCTCCGCTGATACTCTGTGTATGCCATCTGAAGACACTATATAATGCATTTAGAAACCAGTGTAATGAAAATCTTTCTCAGATCAGTAGTTCCTGGTTGGAAGATGCAGCACCCTAATGCTTGCTTTGTTTTCAGCTCCAGTCTCCAGAGTCTTTTGCAAAGAGCGTACAAGAATTGACAATTGTCTTGCAGCGCACAGGAGATCCTGCAAACTTAAACAGGCTGAGGCCTCATTTAGAGCTCCTGGCAAACATAGATCCAAATCCAGGTATGCAACTGAAGCTTTTTTAACATTCTTTTGATGGTTTTTGTATATTACAAAAAAAAATTATTAAGATAACTTCCACTCCTTGTTTACGAAATTCCTGTTTATTACTATATAATAAGTTCTTCTTCAGTGCTCTCTAAGTTCTGTTGTAGTAGTTGATGTTTTGAAGTACTAGAAGAGTTGCCTCTTCTTATTTATGTTACTGCTGGGATTATTGTCAGAATGACAAGCCTGCTTTTAATGATTTTTAGATGCAGCATCTCCAACATGGGAGCAGCTGGAAAATGCAATGGTTGCTGTAAAGACTGTGGTACATGGGCTAGTGGATTTCATTCAGAATTACAGTAGAAAAGGCCATGAAACTCCACAGGTAACTATATATGTCTTAATGTACATTTACTGAATGGTGTAACTTTGAGAAGTTAGTATTGCTTTGAAACATTTATGCACTTGCCTGTAGAATAATTGATGATACTATTAACTGCATTCAGGTTTTGAGAACTTAACATTTCTAAATAGGGAATGCAGCAGAACTTGCTGTAGTGAGATCCATGTGATGGTGTAGTGTTTTACCCCATCAACAAGAAATTGCCTTAATTTTCTGATTAAAGATGCAAAATGTAAAATCATTTCGAATGTGGCTTGTGTATTTTAAGTCTGCTTTTATATAAATAGTCTGCTAGGTTGTAAAAGGAATGCCTGGTGGTTTAATTTTTTCTTTGTACAGCCACAACCAAATAGCAAATACAAAACAAGTATGTGCCGAGACCTTCGACAGCAAGGAGGATGTCCAAGAGGAACAAACTGTACATTTGCTCATTCTCAGGAAGAGCTCGAAAAGTGAGTCTGGGATATTTTCTTCTTTTCATTTTTTTTTTCTTCTTTTTAGTTTAAATCCAAGAATCTCAATAGAATTTTGCAAATAGTTTCTTCTCTACATTTATTCATTTGAAAGGATTTGTGAATCCTGTGAAATTATAACTCTATATAAAATTGAAACTAGAGTAAAGCCTGCAAGCTAATTCCAGTTTTATTTTCTATTTTACCTCACGTAAAGTAAAATTTCCTGTCACAAAATTAAGTCTAGGCTCATGGTCTGTCAGGAATTGCTTATATCAACTACAAGGTGGAGAATGTTAATTACATTTTAATTGTTTAAGGAATAAAGTGAGTTATTTCAACGTGTGCGTTCTTGAAATTGTTTTCACCCAAAACCATTTGCAAAGAACTGCAGAAGTGGATCTTCTAAGACAAAAGGTGATAATTTGGTTACAGAGGAAGATGTTCAGTTTGCAGATTGTTGAAAATAAGAACCATGTTTTGAGGGCTTGTAATTTTGTTCCTACCACATTCCTCTCAATCCCTTCCTTTTGCTAGTTTTACAAATACATTAAAATTCATAATAAGAACTTTTTAAATCTTCTTTTGTCTGTTTTGTGTGTGCTTGTTTATAGATACCGCTTGAGGAACAAAAAAATCAGTGCAACAGTGAGAACATTCCCCCTTCTAAATAAAGTTGGCGTAAATAGCACCGTCTCAACCACAACAGGAAACGTAATTTCTGTCATAGGAAGCCCTGAAGCAACAGGGAAGATGGTGCCAAGTACTAACGGAATAGCTAATCTGGAAAGTGGGGTTCCCCAGTTGATCCCTCGCTGTGCAGACACCTCCTTGAGAGCTTTGGAGAACACCAAGAAGGGAGGGAAGACTGGAGCTAATGGCCAGAACGTGTCTGGATCCCCTACAGAATCACTACCTGAAAAGTAGGTAACCTTTATTCATAAAGATAACTAAGCACAACATTTTACTTGTGGGTTATCATGGAGTTCGTGGTGGCAAGCAATACCTGCTGAATTCTGGTCCTGGTTTGCTGTTGTTGGTGCTCACTGACTGCAGACTTGTGTAAGATGTACTGCAGTGCAGGTGTAGTTATACAGTCTGTGGACTCAAGCTGTCAGAGCCAGCATCAGTTGTTTTAGCTGTTGAGTACTCCCATGCCATAGAGATGAAATGGTGAATCTCTCCCTTTTATTCTGTTATTCTCAGCATTGTACCTTGCTTACTATTGGGTTATTACATACAAATAAAATAAAAACTTTGCATTCAAAATTTGACATTTCCAGAAACCAGGAAGGGTGCACACCTTAACACTTCCTGAATAATCTTGGAAACCTTCTGGTTCTGGGATTTTCCTTTAAAACTTTTTAGATACTTCCCCAGGAAAGCCTGAGGCACTAAACGGCTTTACAAAGCTCTTGTCTTTACCACAGTACACTTACGAGTGGTATGTAAGCTTCTGGTTACATACCAAAGCGTTTATATTCACTTTTGAGTTCTCTTAGATTGAAGTCTAACATGTAGGATTGTTTCAGGGTATGAGAAACAAAATTCCAGAGGAAATTACATAGCCCAAATTTGCACATTACATGGGAGTGTACATGGAGAGATGACTAACTGAAATAAGTCAAGATCTGCCTAATGTTTTCTTGGTAATCCTTTTCAGTAAAATTGGTTCTCCACCCAAGACTCCTGTAAGCCAGGCAGCAGCTACCTCAGCTGGTCCTCCTAATATTGGAACAGAAGTTAATTCTGTGCCTCCAAAATCCAGCCCATTTGTTCCCAGAGTACCCGTCTACCCTCCACATTCTGATAATGTTCAGTATTTCCAAGATCCCCGGACTCAGCTGTCTTATGAAGTTCCACAGTACCCACAGACAGGTGAGTGAGATGAGCACTGAATCACAGACAGCTCTGAACCATTCTGTAGATAAGCCTGAATGCTGAGAAATAATCTTTATCTCAATGTTTTATGTTTGTTTTGTTAATATCAGATGAATCTTCCCTTAATGGAATACTAATCTGGTCATTTTAACTTCCTGTGTAAAGAAGTGTGTGAGATGCTGTCTTTTCAGTTACATATGATGCATACATTATACTGTAGTACATAGGAGCAATGGCAGAGAAACCCCATTTTCCAAATTGGGTCAAGGTGGAAAAGGGTCAGCGCATCATCTGCAAATACAGATGTCATATATGAAATTAGCATTCCACAGGAAAACAATAGGGCCAGTAACAGGTTTGTAAAGTGTGACTCTTCATTCTCTAAAGGTACTTATTAACAATATTTACAGTTTTAGAAGGTGTGAAATTCTGGGTCATTTGTGGTTACATTAAATATGCCTTTTTCCAATTTTTAAGGATATTATCCACCACCTCCAACAGTACCAGCTGGTGTGGCTCCCTGTGTTCCTCGCTTTGTGAGGTCCAATAACGTTCCAGAATCCTCCCTCCCACCTGCTTCCGTGCCATATGCCGATCATTACAGTACATTTCCCCCTCGAGATCGACTGAATTCTCCTTACCAACCTCCTCCTCCGCAGCCGTATGGACCAGTTCCTCCTGTCCCTTCTGGAATGTATGCTCCAGTTTATGACAGCAGGCGCATCTGGCGCCCACAGATGTACCCACGAGATGATATTATTAGGAGCAATTCTTTACCTCCCATGGATGTGATGCACTCATCTGTCTATCAGACATCGTTACGTGAGAGATACAACTCTTTGGATGGGTATTACTCTGTGGCTTGTCAGCCTCCAAACGAACAGAGGACTGTGCCTTTACCAAGGGTAAGTGAGCGCCAGAAAGGGAAGGATGTAGCCTTGGCTCTGAAGGCTATTACTGAAAAGCTGCCAAATAATTAGCATAGATGTCTTATCTTTATTTGGTATTACAGTAATCAAGACATGTGACCTGGACAAAGTTCTTGGGTTTTTAACCATAATAAAATGGGTTGGAAAATAGACTGATCTGCATTAGGACCAGAGCCCTTCTGCCTCTCTAATTCCCATGCATGTTGCTTGAATTAATTACATACTTAATATTTGAGTTGCTATACATGGACAAGGTCCTCCTCCAAATCCTTGTGAAATGCTTCCAGTGATACCAGTGCAAGGTTAAAGACCCAAGGGAATCTGAGGGTCCAAGTGTGTCCTTGGCAAGTATTTGCCTTTTAATTATAGTATGATCAGGTATGCAGTCATATATTTATTGTTGCTAGGAGCCTTGTGGTCATTTGAAGACTGGTTATGAAGAGCAGTTAAGACGGAAGCCGGAGCAATGGGCACAGTACCACACACAGAAAACTCCTCTGGTATCGTCAACCCTTCCTATGGCAACACCATCACCAACACCACCTTCTCCTCTCTTCAGCGTAGATTTCAGCACAGAGGTGGGAAGCCAAAGAACTTCTTTATTTTCCCTTCCTGTTTAAGTTGTCAGTTAATAGTTCTAGTAAAGTTTTTCCACCTACTGTCTGTTGTTCATAAAATTAATCTTCTAGCAAAGGAAAGTGATATCTATTAACAAATGCATTCAATTTGATAATAACATGATGCTGAACATGATTGTGGCGGGAAAAAAGGTCAAGAAATTAAGTGATTCGATTTACCCTCACTAAAGGAAATGTAATGTTACTGAACTAGCACTGTGAGCCTCCAGGTTTTTGTGTAGGGAGCAGTTTTCTATTAAGAAGGACCTTCCTTTTCGTACTCTAAATGGAATTACAAGGTGATGAGTAGACAGAATCAAGCTGGGAATGCTTGTCAAGTCCCAGAGAATACATAACTCTTAAAAGTAGCAAAAGGCATTGGTAGGACATTGTGTAATTTGTAAGTTCTGTACATGGAACTTAGCAAATAGGAACAGTGTGATTTTGGGGAAAAAAAAGTAATCTTGTGGTATTTACTTTCTATGTGTACTTTTAATGTGTAAATTAAATGCATCCAAGAAACTAGTTTGAGAACCACTGTGCCAAAGCCCCCTTTGCTGTGGTTTCACAATTCCATTGACAATATTCGAGGTGTTAGACTCTGATTATTCAGAAAAAGTCTTATAAAGTGGGAGTACCTGAAGTCCCTTGTGGGTGCATTCAAGGTAGATCAGGATATATATAGTCCTTTTCATCCAAGTTGAAGGGTTCATAGTCGCGTTTCTATCTGCCACTGGCTTATACATTAAAGGAAAATGCATGGCTTCCTCTCAGTTTAATTACTGTAGGTGTTTGCCTGAAGCAACATGCCACTAGCATGTGAGGCTGACATCAGTGTCACTATCTTGGCAGTCCAGGCAGTTATTTGTAGTGGCAAAGCTTGCCCTTCTTTGACAGCTGTCACCTGCACTGGTTTAAATGAGTCAAAAATGGGTTATATTGTCCCTAAGTCAAGTCTTGAATACAGCTAGAATTCCATGATTGACTTCTGAAATAATTTAACAGCAGTAAATGTCTTTTCTTATTTTAAGACTGACTTCCCTGGTTTTATTATTCACTGCTTATTTATTCCCTTTTCCATAGTTCTCAGAAAATGTCAGTGATTTGAGTGGAACTAAATTTGAGGAAGACCATCTCTCTCACTATTCACCGTGGTCTTGTGGCACTATTGGCTCTTGTATAAATGCTATCGACTCAGAGCCCAAGGATGTGATTGCCAATTCAAATGCCGTGTTAATGGTAGGGGTTTTCTGCATGTTACCTCATTAGTGTAATAATACTCACATGCTGAAGTGTCTTCTGCTTGCTTATACAAGGCTTTTTAAAAGTTGGTAGCGTCTATTCTTAGTATTTTGAAGCAGTTCTGCCCATTTGAAGTTGTTTGGAATATCTTCTCCCAGTTTTGTAAATAAACTGTGTATTTACTTCAGTGACAGAATGTAGTGCCATGAGAGGGGGAAAAATCTATCTGTCAAAATAGGTACAAAAAATAGCTAGTATGAATCATGGAATGCAGGTCACCTCTGGAGGGATAAGAGCTCGAGCTTTTTGGAGACTTCCTGCTATATAGTGTGGCAGGTTGCCTTTATGTTCTATGAAACAGGTGTAATCAAGTCTCATATCAAGCCTTCTTTGATACTGCCTCTTTCAAGTGCAGGAAAGGGTGTTGGTGGATCTTTAAGCATACCGGAACTTTTTCTGCCTGGAAACACAAGCTTGGAAAGGCAAAATTATTTCTTCTAGAAATGGTGGAAGCTTTCTTGTCGTCAGTTTGCCATTAAAGGGCAATAATAGTTAAATCATGGAGGCCCATCCTGGCTCTCTAGTTGGACAGATTTTTAGCATTGTATTCAGGAACAATAATAAGAAAGTTATTGGCCAACTGAAGAACCTGAATAAGCTCAAGTGAGTCCATGTATCTTTTTATCTCCTAAATATGTAGGATTTGGACAGCGGGGATGTTAAAAGGAGAGTGCATTTATTTGAAACTCAGAGAAGGGCGAAGGAAGAAGATCCTATAATCCCATTTAGCGATGGACCGATCATCTCCAAGTGGGGTGCAATCTCCAGGTCATCCCGCACAGGTTATCACACGACAGATCCTATTCAGGCCACTGCTTCCCAAGGAAGTGCTACTAAACCCATCAGTGTATCAGGTACAAGTATAAGCTTTGTATGACAACGTAACATACATCATGAACATTTCATCCGCTTCATGCTTACTACAGCAGTGAAGATTCAAAGAGCTACGATATCTATATAACCCATTTGAAGAACACAGAAGATAATGAATTGTGTGTTCATTTGTTACAGATTATGTCCCTTATGTCAATGCTGTTGACTCAAGATGGAGTGCCTATGGCTCAGATTCTGCTTCGTCAGCACGTTATGCAGAACGGTATGGACTGTTTTCTGTGTTCTGTTAAAAGAATTGTCTATACCTTGGTATTCTTCAAAAACCTGAATCTGGTCGGGAAAAAATCTGGAACTAGTAATAGGTGTTCTTAATTTTAAAGTAAAAATTAAAGTAAAATGTTTTCTGTCAAGCATAAGGCCTTGGAAAAACTAGGTTAAAACTTGAGTAGTCTTTAATACTTAATGCAGCTAATAATAACCCATTACTAGCAACATATCCTTTGAGAGACCTCGTCAAAGAATTGGAGTCAGGTACTGCCAAGCTGTCATGTTAAAATCTGCAATCTCAAGTTGTTCTCTCAAGTTTTCTTGCCACATTTTACCTGTACGTAAAATAAGGATGTTTGTTTCATATAATATCTTGGGGTATTATGAACCCCAATGAAGATGAAGAGTGCATTATCTTAGTCACAGAGTTTCTGTCCAAAAATCTAACACTGATAGACTAATGAAGTTTATGGGACCTTTGATTTAGAGAGCTTGTTTTTAATTCCTAGTTTTGCCTTCTTTCTCTTGAAGGGACAGGTTCGTAGTTACAGATTTGTCTGGTCACCGAAAGCATTCCAGCACTGGAGATCTATTGAGTATTGAATTACAGCAGGTAAGATCAGAAATTATACCATGTGTTTTTTATAATTAAAATAAAAGTGATTTAGTAAAGTGATTTTAAATTGATTTTCTTAGTGTAGCCTACAGAAAATAGTACAATTGACAGAATGACCAGTAAGGGTTAGCTAGGTGCCAGTCCTGCAGTGCTTAGTATGATGCGTAAGGTCTGCTAGCATGAGCTGTTCCACTGACATCAGCAAGGCCGTTTTTGGGAGAAACTGGTGAGCCTGATACATGTCGACAAATGCAGAACAAAATAAATGCATTAAAGGAAAACGTAGTTATCTATCTAGCAGGGAAACTGTTTCTCTGGTAGGCTGGTTTATTTTACCATTTGACCATACATGGTTGGTAACTGATATGTTTCTTTCCATAGGCCAAAAGTAACTCGTTATTACTTCAGAGAGAGGCGAATGCACTAGCCATGCAACAGAAGTGGAATTCTCTAGATGAAGGCAGTCGTCTTACCTTAAATCTTTTAAGCAAGGAAATTGATTTGAGGAATGGTGAGGTAAAGAAAGGGGTAATTGGGATGAAACAAATTTCTGAGGTTTTGTGTATATACATAAGTGCATGCATTTTAACCAAGAGCTAAAAATAGTTTTATCATTCCCAAATATTTCTGATACATTCTTTGCAAGTTAGATGACTTTTGTTGTTGTCCAGTTATTTTCCTGAGATCAGGTAGGTGCATCTGCAGTGCCCCTGCTCAAACCATGCATTTACAAAATGGGAAGAATGTGACAATCCGTTTTCATGCAGTCTTTACTTTCCATTCTGTTGTACATGTTAGAAACATAAACATTGTGTTAGTGAACTCCTGCAGAATTTTCTACCTCAGAATTCATTTTATCTCTCTGTCTCAGTACTTTAATGTGATTAGGTTTAGTTTTGTCCACTATTTTGTCTATACTCAAAGTTCTATTTGTGTTTGCCTCTTGTGTTTAGAAATGTTGTGTCTTAGAAATGCATTTGATGTTTTCACTGTAATACTTGAGTGTTGTGTGGAGCAGGTGAAAAGCCAGCTTGATATTACAGAACATGCTCTTTTTTTTTTTTTCAGACTGATTATACTGAAGACTGTGCGGACACAAAGCCAGATCGAGACATTGAATTGGAGCTGTCAGCCCTGGATACAGATGAGGCTGATGGGCAAGGTGAACAAATAGAAGTAAGTACAGAAATCTGTGCATCTAAAGAGGTCACTGGGTCCTTTCATTAGTTACTAAGAAACTTTTACAATTTCTGTGTGAATTAGTAGATTGATAGCAGAATCTTGTGTTTTCAGTCTTTGTAGTGATATCAAACGCTTGCCTTATTTGAACACTAGGGGTCTCACTGAGATACCTGGCAGTTAATATTACCAAGTTGAAAACAGCTCAGTATGTTGTCACAGCTTTCAGCTTTTTGCTCTTTGATAACATTAGTAATGGGGAGTCTGTCCTTTCCCCTTCCCCTCCAGTGTTGAAACTGTAGTGAAGAATGGTTTATGTTTAAGGGTCATCATTTAACTTTATGCTTACCTGGGTTCTAACAGTAAAATCATTTAATTGTAATCCAATGTTAGTTTGTTTTCACTACTACTTCGTTGTTTGTTTGTAATGTAACTGGTCCATCTGCCCCAGTTTCTTCTATGTAATTTCTTCCTTTTGCTGTGCAATGTTAAAACATTCTGGAGTTCGTTCCAAACATTAGGATCAATTGTCCTTTTTTAAAGCATTAAATTAAGGTTCTTATCTGAAACATTCCATAACGCATTCAGTACTGACTTACAGTACTGGTGACAGCTTTTGTTTGCTCTGCCTGAGGTTTGTGAAGCAGTAGTATTTTTTATTGTGTATTTTTTGTTAACCGTCCTGCCACTTGATTTGTGAATCACCATTACATGGATGGAAGGAAGGATCTTTCTCTTCAGCCTTACCTCTACCCCTGATTATTGAAACAGCTCTCGCTTTACTGCCTCCTTCCTATCTCACCTGATAAGCCATTTTTTAGCAACTGATGTTTAAACTGATATTTGCTATCATCATTCACTGCAGTCTTTGAAAGATTGTTTTTTCCTTTTCCCTATAGTAAAATAATGTAGACATTCCAAAGTACGAAATAAAAACCAGGAGTCTTGTGATGAGACTCTGTTTCTATCAGTTTTATGTAGTGGAACATATTAAGAAAATTTGAAGCTGGTTGTGACGGCGTTGATGGATATTTCTCCTTTTGCTCTCTAGGAGATTCTGGATATCCAGCTAGGTATTAGTTCTCAAGATGATCAGCTGCTCAATGGGACAACCGTAGAGAATGGACATCTGCTAAAGCAGCACCAGAAAGAATCTATGGAACAGAAGAGACAAAGTTTAGGTGAAGACCTTGTGATTCTGTGAGTGTTAGACAAAACAGCAGTGTCTGCCAGTTTTAGACAAACAGCAGCATCAGAATAGGTGAAGTATGGTTTGTTATGGATGAACTACGTACCTACTCAGACTTGGATTAAACATCTGCATTGTGTATACATGGTGAAGTGAGAAGAACCTGTTAAGAAATAGAATTAGGTCACAAATACGGAAGTCACAGGATGGCACCATTGTTCATATGCATTGTTGTAACCATATACACTGAAACGTATCACAGCTGTTAAAAATACTTTTCACATTCAGTAAGCAAAAAAAATGCAAAAGTATTTTTATAGTTTAACAGAAATTAAGAAAAACTCCAAAAGGTGAAATGTCCTCCTGTTTGCACAAATCTCCATAGAGAGGTAGTTTTTAAAATACACTATTTTAGGTTTCTATGTTCTGTAGTCTTTACTGTGTAATGCAGCCTTTGAAAATGAGGCAGACTACACCTTGAGCGTACCGTTCCATAGTAAGATGTTTAGCCTGTTGCTAAAAAGGAGTTGATGTCAGTATTTATTTAATGCACACAATTCAGTTGCGGATACTTGTGCATGTACTTGTTTAATATTTGTGTAACTTATTTTTCTCCTCAGGGAGGAGCAGAAAACAATCCTGCCCGTAACTTCTTGCTTCAGTCAGCCGATCACATCTGTTAGCAATGCAAGCTGCCTGCCCATCAGCACAGCAGTCAGTGTTGGCAGCCTCATTTTGAAAACTGCTCACATTATGTCTGAGGATAAAAATGACTTTTTAAAGCCTGTTGCAAGTGGCAGGATGGTTAACAGCTGAAAGGCATTCATCTTTCCAGCTTGTGACCACACCATGGAAGCATTTACACTAGCTTTTTATATATATAATATATATTATATAATGTATATTTTTTTTAAAAGAATAATATTGGGGTCATGCATTTCCTGTGGACTCTTTGATACTTCAAGCCCCTCTCGCATTAGCATTCTGAAGAAAAAAAAAAAAACTTACTTTCCTAGGGTAAGGCGTTCACTTTCCACAAATGAATGGAATTTGGACATTGTTTTACTTAAGCTTAAAGCAGCTTTTTATGAGTTTGTAGCAATCCGGTGCGGTATCTGAGCCATTCATGTTTAAAATGGCTTCTGTAGAAAACTAACAACTCAGTTATTTAAACTAGCAGGATCCTACGATGATACATCTAGTGAAAGGAAGACTTAACTTATTTGTCTCTATTTTGTTTCATGAGAGAAGAACTTGTGTCTTGTTGCAGCTGCTTTTTCTTTAGTTGTGGAACTTTGCATGGAGTATTGTTTCCTGTTTGAAGACTGAGAGGTGGAGATTCGGACTTGAGACTTTTACAGGGTTAACACACCATTAGCTTTGCACTGCTATGTTATTTGCAGGTCTGTGGTGCAGTGCTTTGCTGCAGCTTTTTTGTTTCCATTCCTCCCCAGTTTCTGCTTTAGTAATGTAGATACACATACACAGGCTACTTGTCCAAGTAAAGTTATCAGAAGTAAACCAAGTGCCTAAGTCCTCCAGCTAATGTACTAGGTATTGAGTTCCCCAAGTTATACATGAAACGATTTTCAACCATTTTGAGAGGTTATGCACTAATGTAACAGCAATTTTGGTTTTTCTCTTTTTTTTTTTCTTATTGATAGTTCTCAACTTGGAGATTATAGAATCCAGATGACTTGGCAAAAAGTATCAGGTGCTCTTGGCTTTCCTTTGAAAACCCTGTACGTAGTGTTTGCACTGACTAACAAAGATGGTATTGCTGTTTTTTGTACTGTTTTGTTCTTAATTTAAACTAAGTATTGGGAATTTAAGGCGGTTGTATTACCTTTGTTAAATGTTGTTAATCATAATTTTGTATTCAGGTTTAATTTTTGCTTGTTCAGTGGCAACTTATTTTCAAAGACCTTGAAAATACAATAATAGAGCATTATCTGACCTTCAGAGTGCTGAAAAGCGTATGAATTTATGCCCTGCTAAGGTGTGACTGAGAATCATGTTAGACATGTCAACTGAAAATTGGTTTTCATAAATACACATGAAATAGAACCCTGGGCATATATTTTGTTGGTTTGAGAAGCTTAAAAATCCACTCTTTTTTTTTCTCTTTTGGGAAAGAAAGCAGGACTCTCCCTCCTCATGGTGACTCTCTTCTTGTTTGTCCTCTTCCTTTTCTTTGTGATAAGTTTTACATTTTATTTTTCTTTTTTTTATGTTTTTTATTAACTTCTGTGAAGTTGTTTATTCTGAAAATTGTACTGGAATATTTTAAGCCAAGCTGATCTTTCACCAGGTGTACTGCATGTAAGGGCTTTTCCTGCTAGCAAAAATGCTTAAAGAGGATCATGTTACTGGTCGTCTGAGTTGTTATTTTACAAAATCACAGCTATGTGGTCGGGTAAGATTTTGATAACTGTTTTGTGCACGCTTCTGGGGGGTGGGGGTTGGCATTTCCCTGAGGGTTCCTGATTAGACAAAGTAAATATTGGTGTTTGATATCTCTCCTAATGAACCTGTCCATGAGATAATTATGTTGTAAATATACCTGAAAATCCAAGGGTTAGTTTTGATATTCTGGTGTCAGTATGGAAGATCTTACACATCTATTTAATACTCCAGTGTAAAGGAATGTATGTAGAAAACCAGTTGAGTAGTCTTTTCTTAGTTTCTTTTGGCTGTTGCTGTACCTTCCTATAGCCAGTGCCACCTCATAGCTAGGATTAGACTGATGCTTTGTTTCACTTGCAACTTGAAGTGAATGGACACAAAAACCAGACCACCTTTGTCACCTTAACTTATTTCCTATTGATGTTAACTTTAACTTAGAATGTTAGACATAAATATGATTGTTGTATATTTTATACCAAGGCCATTATGTAAATATGAATTTATATTACTTTTGAAATGCTTCTGAGATACTATTATTTGCTGTACGATGTAATTCCAAAACAGATATGCAAACAAGTATGTCTCTTTCATGGATATTTAAACAGTGAGATCTTCCATGTTGAAGGTGATGTAATTTTTTTAAAAGATTTTTAAATTTTAAATTGCTATTTTGTTACAAAAATAGAGAAAATATAAAGGTTTGAGAAGTCCTTATTTGCCCTCAGGGAAAGAGCCCTCTGTGCACCAGAACTCCACAGAACATCTTCAGCATGATCTGAGGGTGAATATATACTACATAAATTGATTGTGTATTTACCTTAACTTTTTAATTTTAAAATTGCAACTTTAAAAACTTGGTTGTGCTCTGCTGGAGGGGGGTTGGGATAAGCTGCTTACACACATTTGCCTGTTTGTCCAGTGAAATTACATAAGCCTGACATATTCCTGCTAACCAGACTGGCATATTTAACAACAGATGTATCTATATATACTCTTGTCTGCAGCAGGAGGTCCCATGATAGAGCAGTTCACTAGGATGACCATACACTTCATATGGAAAGCTGGTTCTTAACTGAGGCTAGGGGTTTATTTTAGTTGGATTTTTAATATCTAGAATGACAGGCAAAAGAATTCTATAGGGATTTCAACAGCAGGCGAGCTTTGTCTTAACAGTTTTAGCACTGATTGTGTGGTTTACGCCATGAAACTGTGCCCTCCAGTGCCCTGACAAGGAGAAAGCTACAGGTGGTAACCTAGCTCGGGCTTTCTTCTTTGGTGAAGTTTCAGCCTTTGACCCTATACAAACAAGTATGTATTCATTTGTCTAGATGTAAATCAGGTGCCTTTGGGCTATGGAAGGGCTTATTTTCTGATGCTGAGATACAGTGACTTATCTTTGTGTGTGAATAGCAGTGATTCCCATGTAGGTTTTGGCCTAACTTACCTGTGCTGTCAGAAAAAAGGCCCATAGCAGAATGGGGAAAGAGATTGGCTCTTTTGCTTTGCTTGGACAAGCGTTTTGGGTTGTTTTGGTTTGGTTTTTGTTTTGGTTTGGTTTTTTCCCCACTAGGGGTACAGCAGGGATTTCACATGCAAGAGATACAGGAATTATTAGTGTCTAAGTTAATTGTGTTGCCTCACTACCTGGATTCATTCCTTGGTTTGCCTCATTTCCCACATAGGTCTTAATAGAGACTAATGCTTGTGCTGGGAGAATGCTTGTGTGAGAAAGTAATTATCTGTACATTCTTAACATATACTTAGAGCAGAGTGATTGCCCTGCTACTGATATTTTGTTCCTGTAAACAGGTGACAAGAAATGAATCTTAGTGTTTATGCAGATTTTGCATTGTAGAATGTATACTAGACCCTTCAAAGGAAAGGTTAGACTCTTTGCAAAGCAAACTGGCGTTGGTTCTTGGTAGTCTAGTACAGGGACACTAAAGTTTGACATTTGATTTAGGAAAAAAAAACCAAGTTGTACACAGCTGATTATGTTAAATAAGCTCTTAATTGCTCTTCGTAGAAGTCTAATTTGGGAGGTTTTAGTGCTTTGATAACACAGTTAAAATCTTACTTTGTCCTGTACTCGAGCTGAATGCTGTTCTTGTATAATAGTGTACTAGGCTGGATGAGGTACAAAATAATGCACAGAGGTCAGAAACAGCTGAGGAAAGAATGCTTAAAATAACTCTAATCTGAACTCAGAATAGTTCCAAACATTGGTTTTGTTTGCTTTGTTAAAGCACAAGTTGTCAAGTTGTACCTGTTGCTGTACATAAACACTGTATGCCAGCAGCTCCTTGATCATATCTGTGAACAGACTTTACATTATTATTAGACTGTTATTAAAGGAAGATGTTGAATTTGAAGAGTGTAACAAAATGAGAAATGATCGGATTATCTATAGTATGTAAAAGTCCATTCTTTATGTTGTAGTTTAATCCCTTTCTTAGGAAATTCCCTCTCATTGAGGGACCTCTTCTGCAAGCAGTACACAATAGATGTGCTTTTTTAAATGACCCCATTTTCCAGTATAAAGGAAGAGCTAACTTTGGCAGTAAGTCATCACCATGCATCTCTCTGCTGGCAAGGGAGCACAGCAAGAAAAGAAACCAAACCCCAAACTGTCAGTGATGAGATGAAACAAATCTGAATCACAAAATGACCAATACCCGAACATAATTATTACACCCTGTTATTTAAGAAGGATGCTTGTGGAAACTTTTAATCACTCGAGATTTCGCTGTAAAAGCTGAACTACAACAGAGCCTGGCTGCATTTATTACTGCCAAAAGCCAAGGTCATTTGCACATAGCCCATCAATGTATCCAGGGTAGGTCTCAGTTAATCCAAGGCATGGAAGTGCATGCATTTTCTTAGCTGGGCAAACAAGTACATTATACAGTAGTTGTGATACAACACATGTGGCTTTTATTTGTACTGCACATACCCACTGTACAGCCACTCCGAAGTATCGTGGTTAGCTTGCAGCATCTGCTGTCCGCATTTATACTGTTTACTGCGTATTCTTTTCCCTGGAAGTTTTAAAGAAAATTGGGTTTTTCTTTTTTTTTTTTTTTTTCTCTTGTTGCATTGATTACATTTTATAAATTTGCTTAGCTGGAAAGTTTGGGAAAAGAGGCCTGTTTGTCAATTGTACAACCGATTGTGAAGCTCTAGTGTGAATATTTTTACGTCTGTATTAGACATTTTCTTTGCAAATCTATTGTTCGATTGAAATGTAAATGAAATAAAAGATGGTGTACACCCATCATGTATAAAGCAGGCACCATCGCTACGATGGATTTAATGCTCATTTTTATGGCGCATTCTCAGCTTCTATTTAAAACTATAATTTAAAAAAAAAAAAAAGAAAAAAATCTGTAAAATGAAATGGGGTTATATGGGGGAGTAAATTCTATTCCGTTTATCTCGGGTTGAGTTCCCAATGGTCGTTTTCCCTTCGTGTTAGAGGTAGGGGCGGGCGGTGCCGTGTGTGTTTGCTGTAGCACTGAAGTGAAGAGGTTGTATAGCTTTGGCTGGTCACGGAGTAGAGCATCCTGGTTTTCAGTGTTTGAGAGACTCGGTGGAAGAAGTTTGCAGTATTGACATGTATTTGCATGCACGAATAAAAATTACTTGTCCACCTTAACTGCCTCTTTGCCTTTACCCGCGAGAAGGAACGGGTGGGAAGGAAAGGAGGAGGAGGAGAAGGGCGGGATGCTCCTCCCTGTTCCCGCCGTGCTCCGCGCAGCCAGAGCCAGCCCCGGAAGACGGCGGGAGCGGGTGAGGTCCGGGGTATCGGTGAGGGGCGGCCGGGAGAGCGGCTTTGGGTGAGCTGCTGCGGAGGCTCTAAGGGGAGGGCTCCGGGCTGAGGGCGCGGCCGGGGACGGGCGTTCAGAACATTCCCCTTCCTCAGCCCAGGCTCAGCTGCTTTGGTTCCTGCCTTCGCATCGCGCAGCCCCGGCCGAGGGAGGAGGATCCGCCGCGGTGCCCCCAGCGTAGCCGCGCCTGGACGCGGGCGCCCCGTTGTGTCGCTCTGCGGAGTAGCGGCGGTGATGCGCGGCCATCTGGGCACCTCCTGTACGAGCTGCTTAATCTGGCTTTAGCTTGCAGAGGCTGCTGGCGAGCGGCGTTAGGACGGAAAGCTCTGCTTTATCCATACGCTGCTTCGGGTGGCTTTCTCAGAGACACATATGAAGGGCTGGCTCTCATGCATGAACACAGATCGATTGATTTGATTTAAATCACCTTTTAATTTGTTTGTAATGAAATTTTGTGGACATTTAAACGTAGTTTGTGCATCACAAGTCCACAGCTACATACGTGGCCTTAGTGGTACTCTTTTTCTAAGCCCCTTGCCCAAGAGAGGGGAATATGCTTGAGCATCTTGCATCTCCATCAGGATGAGATCCGATCAGTAGCACTTTTAGAGGATTGCGGTGGAAGAAGGTGGTGGAGCTGTTCTCTACTTTATTAATTCTCTGTTATTATTAATTTAATATTAGAACACAATGACTGCTTTGGATGATAAACTGCTCGGTGAGAAGCTCCAGTATTATTACAGCAGCAGTGAGGGTGAGGATGAAGACAGTGACAAAGAAGATAAAGAAGGGGAGAGCACCATTCCTGAGAGCGGTGGGGAGGTAGAGCTCAGCAATGATGGCAGTGCAGTCAACACAGGTATTGTCATGTCAAACGAATGTCTTAAATAAGTGTAAACTTAAGGATATGTAAATGGCAAATTACTTTGTTCATGTTATTTCAACATTTTACACAGTATAAGAAAGGCTTATTGCAGAGCCACTATTTTACTACTGACTTATGAATTATTACTTGAATTTTAAATGTAGTTTTATTTCCCTTTTATACAAAATGCCTACATATTTAATTTCAGGTCCCAAAGGAGTCATTAATGACTGGCGGAGATTTAAACAACTGGAAACTGAACAGCGGCAGGAGCAGCGCAGGGAAATGGAGCGACTCATAAAGAAATTATCTATGACGTGTAGATCCCACTTAGATGAAGAGACTGAGAAGCAGAAGCAGAAAGAGCTTCAGGAAAAACTCAATGGAAAGGTAGCATGGCACAAAGGAATTAAAATGACACATAGATGTTTAACGTTTTCAGTTTCATTATTTGTGTACATGAAGCAGAGAGGAATCTGTGTTCTAGCAGGAGATTTGTATCCTATTTCCCTGGTAAATAGGAACACAGCTGCAGCATAAGAAGTGCATTGTAACTGTATTTGCCAAGTGTTGTCAAGTTTAAGTATTTTGCATTTTAGTGGTAGTAGTGTTTGTCTGTGTTAAGGAATAAGCAATTTATCTGCTCTGCCAAAGAAGTTCAGATCCTGTTCCCAGATTTCACTTAAGTACTTATCAAATAAATCAACTTCAGAGGATTAATACTGAGACGTGTACAGCAAATCTATGACTGCTGCCTCCTGAGCCAAAAAGAAGAGTTTAGGATTCCTCACTGATTTAGTATTTAGTATGTGGGTGGATGTTGAAATTTGGCTTTGACTTTTTCTTCCAAAGATAGAAGGTATTTGAAGTAGAGAATGATTTTAATCAGCTGTGAGCTGTATAACTAGTTCTTGCAGTTCTAGTCAGAGAAGTTACTAATAAATAATGGTGAAAGCTGTCCGTGCTGTTCTATACCTTAAGTGATGCTATTATGTTTAACAAAGCAAGTGAACAGGTATAAAATACCTAAAATCCTGTTAAATTTAGTTCTACAAGCAAAATAGTACATTTGGTTGCCACAGAATGTTAACTGAAAAGCTAGATGAAAAAAGCTAATGAGGATGAAGCAAGACTTAGGTCAGGCACCATATCCACATCAGCGCTTGTAGCTTAGTGAAAGCACATAGCCAGCATTAACCTGAATTGAAGTGGGAACATGGAGCAGCCACTTGTGTTATTAGTGCAGCTTGTGGAACCTAGAATTCCCAAGGCTGAAGTCACTGTTCCCACTGGACACAGCTTCTAATTAGATCAAAATGGAGTGTAATGCAGAGAGTGCTTGTGCTTTCATGGGTTGCGGTTTGCTGTTGGTAAAGATGAGTGACCCACATTAATCCTCTCAATTGAAATTCTCGTTATGTAAGTGACCCATATAGCGATGCACATCTCTTTCATGTATCTTTGTGTGTGTTTCTCAGATGACATTACAAGAATATAACATGATTCACAACGATGAAGACGATGAGGAGTTTTTGCAGCGATACAGGAAGCAGCGGATGGAGGAGATGAGGCAGCAGTTGTACAGCGGTCAGCAATTTAAACAGGTTTTTGAGATCACCAGTGGAGAAGCGTTTCTGGACACGGTTGATAAAGAGCATAAGAGCACACTGATCATGATCCATATTTATGAAGATGATATCCCTGGCACCGAGTCCCTGAACGGCTGCATGATCTGCCTGGCTGCTGAGTATCCAACAGTTAAGTTTTGCAGAGTAAAGAGTTCCCTCATTGGGGCTAGCACTCGCTTCACTAACAACGCACTGCCCGCTCTGCTCGTCTATAAGGCAGGTGAGCTCATCGGCAATTTTGTGCGCATCACTGACCAGCTTGGGGAGGATTTTTTTGCTGTAGACCTGGAGGCTTTTCTGCAGGAATGCAGTTTGCTTCCAGAAAAAGACCTGGTGCTCCTGACTTCTATACATAATCCAACTGCAACTTACAGTGAAGACAGTGATCTGGAAATAGACTGAACTGCTTGTTCCAAGGGCGAGTAGGTGTAGTTGTACAGCGGGGTGTTCATGTGCTAGGTAGGGATTGTTCTGTTTCTTCCATAGCGCAGGTATGTTTTCTTCCCTTTCATGCACTTTAACTTTCGCTTGTTAAAAATCATGTAAAGAATCCCTAAGATTTTCTTCAGTTCAGTGAAGTACACTTAACAGTCTGGCTTTTATGCAGTTCAAGTGTATTTTACTAGCCATGAAGCTCTAACACAATTCAGTAAGTTTAGGAGATTGTGTAGTGTCATCTCTGTTCCCCACATCACTTGTGTCCAGTGCTAGGGAATCCACCGCTTCCCTGGGGAGATTATTCCAAGGACTGATTGTCCTCATTGTGAAAATTTTTTCTCATGTATCCAGTCGGAATTTCCCCAGGAATAACTTGTGCCCATTGCCCTAATTCTGTTACTGCTGCTGAATGTGCACTGCCCTCCTGCAGCACCTTTGTCATTACCATTTCTCAGTGATAACGTTTCCATTAAGGCATGTTTGTTTATTTGGTTTGACCTCTACTTCCTTCATAAATCAGAGCATAATATGGGGAAGCAATTTCAGGGTTTCTGTTAACGTTAAAGCTCACCCTGCCTCCAGCAATCCTGCTGCTGCATAGCTGCAAGATAACCTGGGCAGCATGAAAAGCTGTTAGCAATTTATAGCAACTGCAGGCATGAGCACCTTGTAGTTAAGGCTTTACTCAAAGCTTTACTGGCTGGGTTATGGTGTGATTGAACTGCTCAAACCATGCACCTCGCACACATCAGCATGCTGAATGGGTGTGCTCTGCACTTAGTTGTTACTGAATCCTTTTCTACGTATTTAATTTGACATTACAACACATTTGCTTTCTCATGCATTACTTACTGTGCTTGTTATCTTTTAATTTTGAGGAAAGTAGACTTATCATTACCTAAACACGACCCAACATAATGCCCTGTTTAATGATTGAATTTAATTGCAAGTTTTACATAAGGCAGTTTGGAACACCAGGAAGAAATGCAAATGTCTCCGTGCAAACACTAGGCTCTTAATAAGAATGAATTTTAGGATAGCAAAAGAAGAATTTGTAACTGTGTCTGTTTGAACTGTGTTTTAAAAAGTAGCATTAGGAGAAGAAGAAATAATTTGTAATTAAAAATTACCGAGTTGGCACAAATTGTAGCTGTTTTAAGGAAACTGGCAGAAATCCAGATTTTCCAGTGTGCTAAGAGATTAGTTCTTTTCATCTCAGAATCACAGAAAAATAACCCATGAAAGTTATGTGAAATTTAATCAGTGAACATGGATATCAGTGCATTTAAGTGAAAAAAAGCTGTAATTTATATTCAGGAGGAAATTCAGTGAAGTCTGCCATGCAGAGAGGGCGCATGTTAGCAGCATCATCCAACCTGGCTTGGAGCAGGGGTCAGGGAGCACTGACTGCTTGAGTTGCTTTGAAGTTTTATTTTGTATAAGGTGCTTTATATTTTTGCCCTTATGGCAGCAAACCTGTAACAGGATCAAAACCTCTCCTGCTGCTCGGTCGGGTGGCCTGTAGCAAGGTGACTCCTGGTTATTACTCTCCAGTGCACAAGTATTTGATGGATGATTTACAGGGCTGGTAGCAAAAAGGAAACGAAAAGAGGTCTGAATGCAATTAATCATTGAAAATAATAAGTAGAAGGGAGAGGGGGGGCAGAGAGAAGGTGTGGTGTAACACTGCTTCACATTCTTGGCACAGGCAGCATTGCTGCTGCTCCTCTTGGCCATTCTTGCAGTTAAACCCTTCCCAACTGGTAATTGTGTGCCCTAAAATAACAGCACTTTTTATGTGCATTAAACAATAGAACAGAAGTAGTTTAGAATAGGGTAGTGACTAATTTGTGTCTGTCCCCTATCCATTCAGTACAGATAAAAACTACAACTCATACCAGTGCTGTGGCTATATGTGAGTTCAAGTGTTAAAGTCTGCTTTATTTCTCTAATTTTTGATGCGATCCTGACCTGCAGATGAAGAATTGGGGTGTATTTATATATACATATAGGGGGGCTAAAGTGAAAATGAAATTGTATTAATATCTACTTAAACTAATCCTGTTTTGAAACACGCAGCTTGGTATTTGAACGAGTCATGTTTGTGGTTTGATGCAGGTGCCTGTCCTTCCACCAAAGCCATTGTACTGTCACAATCAGATCTTCACTTAAATCAGTGCATTCCTACTAAATTGCTTGGTTTTGAATAAAGGATGCTTTTTAATTTTGCCAAAGATGTTCCATTGATCTTTTCTGGCACAGCAGCTTCCCTAGCACAGAACATGGTTCTTGGCAGAAAGCTGAGAGGTGGTGATGTGGGGTTTGGTACCGTGCAGGGCTCTGGTGCAGCAGGTGGTCAACTCCGATGGCTTACCCCAGCCTTGGGGGGGGTCTGGGTAACTTCCTCCAACAGAGCATTGCTTTTCCATTCAACCTTACTGCCCTACTTGTCTTTGCCACCATGGGGTTCAGATAACTTTCCATCATGAATCTTGATCATGATCTGGAGAGGGAAACCCTGGAGCAGCTGCACCCCATCTGCAACCTCTGTCCTTCCCTTCCCTCTAACATGAGAAAGCATTGCAGGCAAGTGGTCTTCCTTGCACAGTCTCCTCTGGTCAGCGCTAATTTCCTGCTGGGTGAATCATCAGTTCACAGAGGTCACAGAACCACAGCCAAATGTTCTCATTGTTGCTGTTTGCACTGCACGTCCTGCATTCACGTCGGTCCCTGCGCAGGCAAAGCTGCAGCTGGGCTGCTCGGACCTGCTTGTTTAAAACTGAGGATGTCCCACAAGCTGTGTTTACCAAGAGCTCAAACAGCAGCACTTGCCTCTGCACCATCCCCAGAGCTTGCAGTGCTGAGGGGCACTAGGAGCCCTTGCCTTGGTTGAGTGATGCTGGTGGATGCACAAGACTAAAGATCATGTTTAGATGCAAACTGCTGTCTTCTACCATGGATGTGCCTGTGCATTGTGGTGGACCAGCTGGTGAGGGATTTCTACCAGCTGCCACGGCTGAAAGACTAGCAAAGAAAAGGCAAGGGCTCAGCAATGCTGCATGTGCAGTCCCCAGGCTCACAGAGAAGGTTTTGATAGTGTTAGTCCTACAATGAAACAATTTCAAAGCTTTTCCCATAGCAGAAGGTTGAGGTGCAAGAGGGAGATGCTTCCCTGTCCTGAGCTGTGTCATGTGCGAGCTGGTGGCTTCGCTGGAAGGTATTTCAGGTTTGCTAGTGTTGGCTTGGCTGACCTCGTTCCTGGATGAATATTCTCTTTGGTGGCAGAGAGCATCTGTGCCTGTTGGACTCCCATACCCTTATCAGTTGGTACCAAACAGCACTGGCTGCCTTTGATAGCTACAAACAAAAGCAGGATGTTTGCGGTCTAACTGAACCCAGCCGAGCTTGTGCCTTTAGCTGTGTGGTAAAGGATGCTGGAGGCTGGAGCAGCTCAGTGCAAGGGAGAGAGTGATCTCACACGTTCTGGAAGTGTGCTCTGGCTGGCTGGCTGGAGATCCTAGTGTGGATTTGGGACATGCTGACAGACAGGATGATGTACTACTCCCCATGTGCTGCTGTTTGCATTTTTCCTGAGAGCCGTGATTTTGGCTGAGTGAGGGATGCACAGTGAGGGTCATGGTCCTTGGAGGGGCACAGCACAGGGTACAGCCAGGCAGACCCTTAGGGAGAGAGCCCCCACCGCTGCCACCTGGGCCAGCACAAACACCTACAGCGTGTCCTCCTGTCCCTCTGCACGCTGCCACCAGCCTCTTCCACCTCCCTGGGGAGCTCAGCATCTTCACCGGGTGCAGCAGTGGAGGAAGGACCATGAGGGCTGCCTGGGCTCTGCGCTCCTCTGTTCCAAGCTGGGAGTCCCTGTGGAAGAGGGGCTGCAGGTGGCTCAGTGCTGGAAAGGGTGACAGAGCACAGAGGAGTCCAGAGTGTCCCGAGGAGGTGGGTGTCCCGTGGGGAACCCCAAAGCTGGCTTAGTGCAAGGTGTTCACTAGCAAGATAACGGGGTCTGCTGAGGATGGTGGTGGCAGCTGCGATCCTGTTACGGTTTAAGCCCAGCTGGTAACTCAGAACCATGCAGCCACTCGCTTACTCTCCTCCTCCTTCCCCCCATGCTCCCAGAGGAATGGGGAGGAGAATGGAAAGAATATAACTCCCATGGGTTGAGATAAGAGTAGTCTGGTAACTAAGGTATAATACAAAAAACAATTATAATATTTATATATTTAAAATTTAAAAAAAATTAAAATTTATAAAATTTATATATATACTTAGTTAGTACTACTAACTAAGGTATAATACAAAACCACTAGGACTAACTAAGATATAATACCAGACTACTACTACCACCACTACTACTAATAATAATGATAAGGGAAATGACAAGGGGAGAGAATACAAAACTAAAAGGGAAAAGAAACCAATAAACACAAGTGATGCTCAGTACAATGGATCACTGCCCGCTGACCGATACCCAAGCCTGACCCGAGCAGCAATCTGGCCTTCCAGGTAACTCCCCCAGTTTGTATTCTGGATGTGATGTGCTATGGTATGGAATACCCCTTTGGCCAGTTTGGGTCAGGTGTCATGGCTCTGCTTCTTCCTGGCTTTTTGTGCCCCTCATCACTGGCAGAGCATGAGAGACTGAAAAGTCCTTGATTGGAGTAAGCATTACTGAGCAACACCTAAAACATCGGTGTTGTCAGTGTTGTTGTCAGCGTTGCTCTCAGGGTAAAACCAAAACACAGCCCTGCACCAGCTACTGAGGAGGAGGAAAACAACTGTTACAGCTGAACTCAGGACAGCCCCTGAGGCACTCGGGGTTTTCACAGGGCTGGTACAAGCCTCTCCTAGAAACCTGGTGTAGAGGATGCCCAGGATGGGACCACCTTCTGTCCTGCTTCTCCTCAGCACAGTGGTGGGCATCCCCATTACCTGCAGGAAGGAATGGGATACTCATTGCCAGGCCTGGAGCGCAGCTTTGCCAGTACCTGGGCAGGCTGTGCTGGTGCTAGAGCTCCGTTGAATGTCCACTATCCTGGGGGCTGCCACTTCCCACAGCATCTGGCACACGGAACGACACATATGGGCACTTCTTCACGTTGAGGCACACGAGCTTCTTGAGTGATGCTGTCTTCACTATCTCAAAGCCAGTTGCTCCACCAAAGGTACTGGGTTTCCAGTATTCTGGGGAGCAGATGGGGTTTCCAAGAAGCCCTTTCAGGGAAAATGGAGCTCCAATCTCCACCATGCTTTCCCCAAAGATTCCATTGGGTTGGGGTTTCTCAAGCAGCAAGCCCGGATAAAACTCCAGAGCATCAATGTCTCCATACAGCTCTTGCAGTTCTGCTGCTTTCTCTTCCTCTCCTGCACCAAGCAAACATCAGAGTGCTTTAGAAAGGGAATCACCACAGGCAAGGCCTGGCCTTGCTGTGGATAACAGGAACGTGGCAGCTCCCACAACCCAGCCAGCTCCCAGAGGAGCAGTTCATGATCTTATACCCCAGAGTGGGCACAGAGCATCTGCACCGCCCCAGTGAACCCCAAGAGCTCCCACGGCAGCACTGCAGCCCTACCTGTGAGCTCCTGAAAGGACTTGTAGGGCTTCATGCCAAACCTCTTCCGATACTCATTAAATGGCTGGAGCCTGAGCTGCCGGGATTCCTTGATGACCCCAATGGCCACTTTCAAGACATTGGCGTGGATGGTTTGTCCCCCACCGATCTGGAGCGTGAAAACACAAAAAGGAGCACACGTGAGGCACAAGAGGCACCAGCATCCATTCCACAGCTACTGCACTGAAGTATTCATGTCCTGGGCACAGTGTCATGGAGAGCAGCACATCAGCACAGCTCCAAGAAGAGGAGGAATCACTGCACAGTGCCAGGAAACAGCTATAGAGCAGCTTGGGCTCATCAGTTCGCAGGGCAGGTCAGAGAGTGGTGCAGAAGTCCTGGGTGCAGAAGACCTGGATGGGTCGTGATCCAATGGCTTGCGTGAAGGGGAGAGATGACAGGGGTTTGGGAGAACCCAAACACACAACAGCCAGTCTGCACTTTGCACAAGCAAAGAGGGTCAGGAATGGAGATGCAATCACTTGGAGGAAAGCATCCATGCGATGGCAGCAAAGAACAGTGCTGCTCCCAGCCTGGTCTGGGCTGGAACATCCCAGTTTACCGCAGGCTCCTGGCATCCCCATTATGTTTACTACAGAGTCCTGAAAGCAAACCAAAGGGGCTGCCAAGGCCCAGCCTTGCTACACTGCTCATGGCCTGCCCATCAAGTGCTTCCCTGAATAGAAGGCTTTATGTGTAAGATACGACCTGCTGCTGAATGGGAACGGGGATGTTCCCAGGGTTCCACAGCCCCGGCACTGGCAGGGAGAGCAGAGAAGACCTTACCCTTCCTGCAATCTGCTTGGAAAAGGACTCCACCAGTGCCTCCACGCCATAGTCCATGAGCATGGAGGTGTTGTAGAGGAACTGCTCATAGCTGTACTCTTCCCCCTGGATGACGAAGGAGTCGGGCATCAGCCCATGCCAGTGATAGAGCTGGTTGAATTCCACCGCAATGCGATTCCGATACTGGAATTGTGTCCCAAACAGCAGCTCAGGGTCAAACTTGAGGCTCAGGTAGTACCCGCTGAGGTGCTGGACGTAGTCTTCAATGACGATCTTAATGGTCTCCCCTGATTAAGAGGCAGGAGAAGCGGCTGTCAGCAGCGGGAGATACCAGCTCTGTACCCTGAGACGTTACCCACATGCTATGGAAGTACCTCCCAGCACTCATCATCCCGCAGGACCTTTCTGACTATGGGCTTGCTTTGCTGGTTGGGAATTTGTCAGTGAATCACTTTATAAGCAGCAAAGGTCAGTCTGCCAAAACCGAAATGGTTCCTGAGGAAGCTGACCTTGACACGCTGCTTGCAGATAATGTGATGACAGGGATTTCTCTGAAGTTTGGTCAAGAATGACTTTCTGTGAGATTATGGTAAATTCATAATGAACATTAAAATGCAAAAATTCAAAATTGCGACAAAATTACTCAAAATTAATATTTTTGATAACTCAAAGCCCACGTTTGCTATATGGACCAAAGCCAATGATCCCCGGAAGGCTGCCAAAGAAACTCCTCCTGCCTCTAAAGCCAGTCTGACCACTACCTTCAGAGACCAAACAATGCTTAATTCGTTGGGGCTTTCCCAGTGTCCTGGGTTCAGCAGTAGTAGTCATTTTGCTCCTCCTTAGTAGCTGGTGCAGTGCTGTTTTCAACTTTAGCCTGAGAACATCATCATTATTACTGGTGACAGCAGCAGTGGTTTGTGTTATACCTTAGTTACCGGACTGTTATGTCAACCCGTGGGGTTTACATTCCTTCCGTTCTCCTCCCCATCCCTACCCAGGAGCAGGGAGGGAAGAAGGAAGGGGAGTGAGCGATCAGCTGCGTGGTTCTGAGTTACCAGCTGGGCTCAGACCACGACACCCATGGAGATGGGACATGGAGCTCTGTGCTGCCCGTGCCCTGCGGCTCCGCTGGGCCTCACCGATGAGGATGAGCCGAGCCGTCTGGAAGAGCTGCTCATCGCTCCAGGTGGGATGCTCCCGTTTCAGTACGTCACAGACACGGTTGTGCTCGCGCAGCCAGAGCGTGGCGTACATGCAGAGCCCCGGCAGCAGCCCGAACACCTCCTGCCCTATTGCCAGCTGCTCCTCCTTGGGGACGGCAGGCGGGTAGACCATGTGAACTGGGGCATCGGTGACCGTAGGGGGGTACACCTCTCCATCCACCACCTTGAGGACAAGAACAGGATGACAGAGAAGAGGGGAGAAAACCACCTCGGTGAAAGCCTGTCCAGCCAGGCACCAGGGCTGCTTTCTTGCAAGCAGTGAGTGAAACAGAAACACCTCCTTCATACAGCCCCAACTATGGAATGCCTGCTGCTGTCAGAACAGTTACACCCCAATGCTTGTTCCTCTGATAAGGCATCTTTGGCTATCAGCCACAAGGGGATGGGGTTTCCCTGGAGATGCCAGAGGGATGTGGCTTGAAACAGCTCCGGATCACAGGGCTGAGATATGTTTGGCTGTGCTGGGTACCTGGAATTTCAGCTTCCCATCCTTGAAGAGACGCAGCTGGTGCTGCCGCTGCAGGTTGTCCCCATACAAGTGCCCGAGGTCCACCTGCCAAGAGAGCATGGCATCAATGCTGCTCCAAAGGCCATGCATGCCCTGGTCCCCTCCTCACTGCTGCATGCCCCATGCCCCCAAGCATTCCCGCATCCCTCACCCCGTGCCCTAGCGCCTTGGTGAAGCCACGTCCCATCTTCCCAGATGTCTTGAAGAACTGGTGGGTGAAGTGCTGGGCGAAGAAGGCAAACATCAGGTTGGTGCCCTGGGGATCAGCTTCGAACTTCCTCCGCAGCAGGAACCTCTCTGCCAGGAGCTGGGGGTCAGGGAGCTGCTGGTTCCCTGCAAAGGATGGAAGTTGAGGGTGGATGCCCTGTGCCAACCCAGCTGGGTACCAGTACTGGCCATGAGGCTGTTGGTATTGCTGCTGGGTCTGCTGTGGCACCAGGCACTGGTGCCTCTGCACAGACTTCTCACAGCCCTCTTACACAGGCTGTGACATGCCCCAACAGCTCAGCCTGAGCTGTCCCAGCAGCTCTTTGGGTACCATCAAGCAACTCCTGCCTGCAGGCCAGCTTGGACAGAACAGAGGGAGCATGTGGCACAGCCAGCAGTGCCCTGTAGGTGTATCCATAGCAGTGAAAGCTTGGCATGGCTGGATGGGAAACACCAATGCTGCACCAGGGTGCTATTCCAGCTACTCAGCCACATTGGTGCTGGGCCAGCCACATACCTTTGGTCCCCATGGGCTTTGGGCAGTCATCCGGCACGGGCGGGAGGATGCGGGTGTAGTAGCTGACATTGGCATAGGCTTCCCAGCTGATGTAGCCGTAGTCGGAGTTAAAGGTGGGGGGACTGGGGATGAGATTGGCACGAACTGAAAAGAGAGGGGGAGTCACGTACGGCAGCATCCCATGGGCTCTGTCCCCAGCCCCTGCTCACCAGCCCAGTGCTTCCGGACACCCTCCCCTTACATCCCATAAAGGTACCAGCAGCAGAGGCGTGTTTGCATCCCAGGCTTTGCTCTGAGTCTTTTAAAGGCTGCAGTTCCCTGCAGAGGAAGAAGGCTCGTACTAACGCACTAAGTGGATTCTTGGATGATGAATGAGATGACAACCACATAGAAATGGTAAAGCCAACAGCCGGAGCCTTGTGAACGTGTTGCTACAGCTCCAAGAGCTGGAACCTAAATATTTATGAATGTGGGGACATGAATAACAAAGGCCATATTTCCTCAGTCTGCTTTTCCGTGCGGCTGCTTAAGAGCCCTTTGGCCCCAGGAACATGGTGTGCCAAGAGCTGCTTGTGTTTTCCAGCAGGCTGGAAGCCTGGTGTGGATGGGGACACATGGACAGCCCGGCCTGCAGACCCCCTGCATGCCATGGGTAGGGTGATGCTGTGACAGGGGCATGGAGTGATGGGGAACAAGCTCCCTGGGTCTCCCAGTGAGGTGACTCAAGCCTGGTACCCACTGTGACCGTGGGAGCCACTCAGCATCCATGCCACCCCTACCCACACCTCTGCTGATGCCCAAGGGGTCCCCAAGTGCTGCGGCTCTCCAAAACTCGCTCCAGCCCCTTACCTGTGAGCACGAGCCTCATGAGCATGTCCCTGATGCAGGTGCTGTTGATGATGTCCCACAACCACTTGAAGTGGGTCAGGATGAAGTGGTAGAAGGCAGGACTGGGCTTCAGCAGGTTGTGGAGGCGTGTCCAGAGCTCGGCTGGGGGAGACAGACCAGGCAAATCACTCACCCCACTAACAATGCTGCTGACAGCCCCATGCCATGGGATACCAGGGGTCCTCTGGGCAACAGGGACTTACGGGAGGTGCAGTTGTCCCCAGAGTATCCTGTCCGTGTGCAGTCACACTCGTATCCTCCCAGGCCGACCCTCATGCACACCCCTTGGTGCTGGCAGGGGAAGTAGCAGCAGGGATTCACTGTGGGCAGAGAAAGACGTCACTATCCAGCCACAGCATCGCTGCATCCAGCGGCTCCCTGCTCCTCATGTGGGGGACACAGTCAAGCCGGGTCCTGCTCAGGGGGATGCATCCCTGGGAGGTCCTCTGCAATGAGGTGCTTTGATACCAACCACATGCATGACACCAAGGCTGGTGTCAACAGCGTGCTGCAGGAGCCGAGCACTGCCCTGACAACTGCAGTATCAGTAGATGTTACTGCTCAGCTTTTCTCTCACCTCCCTGGTGAGGTATTTTGGGCAGGAGCACGGCTTCAGCACTGCCCCTTCTTCCCTGTGGAAATTGGCCTTGTCTGAAACACCCAGGATTGCCAAAGGAACCATCTGCACCCCATGGCCCCACACCAATGGGTGCTGCAAGCACTGTCCCCCCCATTGCTGTTGCTGCCAGGGCCCTGTCCTGCCCGGTGCCGCCATAGGGCCATGTCACGGTTATGTCCTGCCTTGTGCACAGGGGCTGCTGTGCCCCAGATCCCCAGTGCAGGACCCAGCAGCACAAACACAGCTCTGGTGTTAAGAATAACAGCAATTGTCAGGGCTGGAGTTTTCTTTGGCAAACGGCTCCTCCATCCTCGCCGCTCCAACCGGATGGAAAGGGCCGACTGCTGCGCCCGGTCCTCAGCTCCCACCCAGCCCCTTCCTCTGCCACCTCCGTGCCCCAGCCTGCAGGCATGAGATAAGGGCTCCTTCCTGCTGGCCCCACGGTGGCAGGATCCTGTGGGACAGAGGGAGAAGCCCCCGACAAAAAGCAGCTCCCAGCTCTGGGGCAGTGCAAGGCTCCCACCCACACCAAGCCCCTCTGATCCACCCTGGGGCAGCAAAACTTACGGGAGAAAGAGAACCAAGAGCTGGGATGGCTGGAGATGCCCCTGCCTTTCGTCAGCCCAGGGACTGCTGGAAATGCAGATGTTCTCTGCCACAGCTGCCTTCTGAAACCATCCTCAACGTCACCAGGCTGGGTCAGTCCCTGCAGACCCGGGACAGAGCCTGTGTACCAGGAGAATAAAAGTGCCAAGAGACAAAACCTCCTGGAGCAGTCTTGGCTGAGGGGTTTGGTGCACATCAGAAGGATGGTGGTCACTGGAGAGCACAGCACTTGGGGACATGGTGGCCATCAACACAGTGCTCTGCTCCAGTGCCACCAGCTGCAGGGGCAAGGATGGATGCGTGCCATGAGTACTAGAAGAGGCTGAGAACCATCCCCAGTGCGCTCAGTGTCGCAGCTGATGAAGGAAGATCTCCTGGGTCCATCGGCTTCTCTGCACGATTGATGAGCTCACCAGACCTGGTTCAGATTCTTCAGGAATGTGGGAGCAGGTTCCAAGGCTGGGGCGGAGGGACAGGCACACGGAATAGGAACCACATTTTTTCCATCAGAAATTGCAGCTCAAAATTAGCATCTTTGGAAAACAAAGCTCGTTTTGCAGAGCTGCTCCGTGTTCCAGTCAGCCACACAGCCAGGGCATAGCAGGAGCTTGGCCAGCAGCTCTGTGACCCCAAATCCCTCATGTCACAGGGGCTAGCTTGCAAAGACATGTTCAGATCCCAGCCTTCCCATCAGACTCCCTTTCATCTCAGATCTTATTTATCTCACACAGATTACGGTCAGACCACCCATTTGGGTTTCTCCAAGATGGGAATTTTCACAATGGGGCCCATGTTCCAGTGCAGCTCCAGTATCCTCTGGGCTATTCCTGCTTTGGAACCTCTGCACTCAACACCCAACCCAACATCCCTGTGCCATGCTCAGTGTAATGCAGAGGGATGTGGGGCTGCCACAGCGACAGTGTTAGGAAGATGCTCCATGCCGCAGGCTCCGCCACAGCCCCGTTTCCAGCTGATGTATGGAGTCAGGAGAAGTTCATCTTGCACAGCTCTTTTCAGCACAGGGTTCCATGGCACGTCATGGCCAAGCACTGCTTCGAGCTGGGTTTGGCAGCACGCCAGGCTCAGCCGAGCTGCCTCCTCCTGCGGTTCACAGTGGTGTCAGCCCCACGGGGTACCAGAGGTGTGCTGGGAATGGCATGTTCCAGCCAAAAAGGGTGGGAAGGGGCCGGAGAGCGTGTCCTGGCCCGCGACAGCAACCCCCTCGCATCCTCTCGGAGCCTCCCTCCTGCGGTGCCTCTCCCCACCCCAGCCTGGAATCCCGCACCCGTGCTGCTGGGATGGCTCCAGGTGTGGGAATGCCTCTGCCAGGCTCAGTGCTGGTGATGGCAAAGCTGGTGAACACGCTCCATCACTGCTGGAAAACTCCAGATTTCAGGACAACATCCGCTCTGCAAACCGCAGCCGGAGCAACCTGAGGTGAATCACAACTGGGATGGAGCCAGGCTTGCTCAGTGGGACCCGGCTCTGTGACTGCAGGCTTTGAAGATGATGAAAGACTCATGCACTTGGTTTTCTGTCTCCTCTGGCCCCAAAGCTGTTCACAGCAAAGGCAGTGCAGGCAGATTGTCATCTGCAACCACTTCTGGCAGCACCACGAACAGAACAGCGCACCAGGGCCGCAGCTGTGTGCCATGTGGGGCTCGGTGATGCTCCTCCTGCACCTGAGCCAGGCTGGTGGGCATGAGGATGGGCTGCAGGCGGGTGTCTGGTGCTGGTGACACAGCCCCAGGGCTCTCAGTGTGGCACCAGGCTCCCTTTGCAGCCCAGTTGAATCTCCATAAGCCCCATTGCAGAGGGGCTGTGCTGGGAAGAGGGCTGTAGAAACAGGCACGAATCAGAAGTGGCTCTGCCCCTGCCCTTGGGATCTGTGCTCAACCTGCCCCATGGCTGGAGCTCGGGCTGACGGTGACGTTTGGGTGCTGCCGCCCCTCCTGTTTGCCAGTGGGAGCTCGGGGGTGGCTGTGGAGAGGAAAATCAGGTTTATTTTGCCAAAGCCCTTCCACAAAGCTGCACCCCTGAAGGCGACAGCAGCCAAGAGCAGGGTCTGCAGCAATAAACAGAGGAATCCCAGGAGATCAGCTTGGCTCCACTCGCAGCAAGCAGCGTGTTGTTTGGTCTTCGAAAGCAGATCCAAGGTCTAGATTAGGGCTGTGGTCCTCCTGGGGCAATGCTGGGGAGGAGCAGGAGCCAGGCTGCTCTGCTGACAGCACCTCGGGGCATGGCACCGTTCCCCTCACTCCTCAATCAGATACCTGCCTCCCTAATTGGGCTTGGAAGAGCCTTTCATGTGTATCCCAGGTATGTTCTTCTTTTTCCCCACGTAGTGAACTCACTTTGATCCTGGCGCGCAGCAGTCAGCTCCAGGGGCGGGTCGTGGCTGTGTCATTCCAGGGTGCATCTGACCAAGCTGCTTTGGCCATGTGGGTCCCCAGTGTGTCCCCAGGCCCTGTCCTGTGCACAGCAGGACACATGGGTGCTGTTTCTGGCTGTCCTCAACCCCCAAGAGTTGCTTCTCAGAGAGATGAAATCTATGCTGGGAGAGGCCATGCCAAGGAAGGAACCACACAGAGGCTGTCCCTTGTTTGTCCCCACCACCTATGGTCCAGCGCAGTGTGTGACAGCCAGATCTATCCCGTGGGATCTGTCCTCTTGAGCAGATATCCTGATGGGCCTCTCCCACATGGCTGCCTTGGGGCCTCAAAGCACTGCAAGCTGGGATTGTGCTCCCCTTTCAGACATGTATGCTCATGTCCTGGGTCTGAGCAGATCAATTCCCACAGCAAGAGGTAAACCCAGGCAGAGCCCTGCTGGGGGATGCAGCCCACATACTTGGTCTGGTTTGAGCTTCATGCTGGGATGATGTTTTCCTGCAAGGAGGAAGCTCATTTCATGGAATAAGGACTGCAGTCAATGCTCCATTAAGGAGGTGGAGAAGACTGCACCTGAACAGCTGGGGAAGGAGCTGATGGGATTCAAGAAGTGGTTTATTTTGCCAACACATTCCATGGATTCCTGCCTTATGCGGCGTTGCTCCTTGACACCCCCAGGTGTGGAGCCTGAGCCCACTGTGGTTGTACCAGCGTGCAGTGAGCTGCTGCAGCACGTGGGCAGGGGAGTGAACCCATGGCTCAGGCCACTGGAGCCATCCCTGCTGCTCCCGGCCCTCCATCCTCACCCCCAGACCTGCAGTTTCTCCGGTGTGTGCAGGGCCCTGGTGCCAGCATTCATGGATATTGCCATCCTTTCTTCCAGAAGCCTCATCCCAGATGGGAAGCTGCAGGGAGCAACGGGTGCCCCTCACCCTGGTGTCAGGGCCACCCCGGGGTGGCTGTGGTCCCCTCCTGCCCCATCGGCAGCGGTGGCCTTGGATAGAGCCCTGCGCTGTGGTGCGGCCGCGGTCACACTCGGGCCATCCACAGCTCCTGCAGCCGCTGCGTGTGGTCCCCCCCGGCGCAGTGGGGGGTAAAGGGAAGTTTGTTTTTCACGGGTGGTTTTGCTCCCCAGTCAGGCGCGACGGGACCGAACCTGCAGCTCCGGGTCGCCCCCCCCCGGCCCCTGCCCGCCCTCCCTGCCCTCCGCTCGGGGATTCGGCTCGCAGCCCACTGCCCATCCGGTAGAGAAGGGGCGAGAACCGTCTCGGGGCGATGGGCACGATCCGGTCCCGGGGACCGGTCCCAGCGGTGGGGCAAAGGCTCCGACCTCTCCCCGAGTGCCGGGGCAGCAGCGACGGCCCCTGCGGTTCCCTGTGCCTCCGGGGGACCGGGAGGACCAGACGCCTCCGCATCCCCGGGGCTGGCTCCCCGCTCACTCCCCTGGTCCCCCTCGATGCCTGACTCCCCCATGGTGCGGGCGTCTCCGCTCCCCGGTACAGGTTCCCCCGGGTCTGCCTCTTTCTTTCTCTCCTTCCCTCGTTCCCTCCCTGCCGGTGCTATCCCCGCCTTCGTACCGGAGCCGTCGGTCGCGGCGCTCCCGGTGGTGCACAGCAGCACGGCGTGGGCCAGGAGCAGCCGCAGCCCCGCAGCCGGCGGGGCCCGGTCCCGGCACCCACCGCCCATGGCGAGAGCAGCTCCGCCGCCTCCCGCCGCCTCTCTCGGCCCGGCCCCGCCGCTCCCGTCCCAGACGCGCCTCCTCCCGCCCGCGACGGGACGAGGACGCCTCCGACAGCCCAGAGCGCGCACTGCCGGGAGCCCCGGGGCTACCCCCGGCCCTGCCCTGAGCCACGCGTGCCCCAGGAACCCTCTGATCACCGCCGGGTCCCTCCAGGTCCCGATCCCCCCCCCCCCAGCATCTTCAGACCCACCTTCTGGTCCCCGTATCCCACCGGGCTCCCGACACGGTGCCCACATCCCCCTGGTCCTCACATCCCCAGCATCCTCATGCCCACACCCTGGTCCCCAGGTCCCCAGAGGATCTCCATGCCCATCCCCTGATCCACAAGCCCTCTGCCTGGATCTCTATGGCCCAGGAAAGCTGTTACAGCTCAGGCAGCAGCAGCAGGGCCACGAGCCATGCGCCTGGCTCAGCTCCCTCTGACCAGCTGCAGGTCGGTGCCATGGAGGCAGGCTGCCCACAGCCACCAACTGCCAGGAAAGCTGAGTTTATCAGTGAAATCATGGCTGGGTGTTTCCTGCCTGGCTACTGACAGCGGGGACAGGATCAGGCCAGCCCAGCCCAGGCACCTGCCACTCCAGGGGAGTGCATTGAGCCTGAAGAGGCTCTGCATGTGGCTGGGGTGGGTGAGAGCACGATGGGCTGCAGACCTTGCTGGAAACGCCTCAGAGATGTCCCTGAGCCTGGTGGTATCCAGGGCACAGGGGCTGTGGCTGCTCACACTCTTCTGCAACAGCAGCAGGGACCCCAACACAGGGCTGGGTGTGATTCAAGATTAAACGGGGTTTTGCTGTCAATTCCTTGCAGAGCAGCACCCAGAGGATGCGCAGTTCCTGCCTGGTTCCTGCACTTGGCTGTGAGGTGGGGACAGGACAGGAGTGGGGCTGTGGGAGAGAGACCGTGGGTCTGGGTCTCACACTGTGGGGCTTTGCTGGCTTTCAGCAGTGGGGAGAGAGCATCCCCGCAGGGTGAGCAGCCCTTGAAGGTGTCCAACAGTGAACCAGGGCCTCAGATCCAGCTTCAACAGGCAAATATGACGCACACATGAGCTCAGCAGGCTCCTGATGCACTCTGGAAGGGTGGGGACAGTGGCTGCCTCCCAGTGATGAATGTGTGCTGGGAACGAGGAGCAGGTTTTGGTGCACGTGTGCAGTTGGTGCAGTCAGCGTGTGCCGGGGCCAGGGCTGCTCCTGCCTGCAGGCAGCACCATCTCACTGGGCACTGCACACCCAGCCTCTCACCCTGGCCTCTGGGCTCTGAGGTGAGGAGAGGCCAAGCTGCCTGTATGGGCACCAAATGCAAAGCCAGGGCAGGGTGCCGGTTCAGCACAGAGGATGGGGTTTGGGCAGGGTGTTGGAATGGTTTCAGCAGGAGCACGGGGGGATGATGTCAAACACTCACCAATGCATTGCTCTGTGCCCCCACCTTGTGCCTATGTGCTCCAGGTCTGTAGGAGTGGAGCAGCACCAGGTTCCTCACCTACTGCTGCCACCGGCCCCACAGCATCCCATCCCCACAGAGTGGTTTACCCTGCGGGTGAGCATTTTCCTCTCTGTCCCCACAGGCGGCATCGCCAGCCCCAGCTCTGGCCTTTCCCTCTCATCCCACCCTTGATGCCCAGTGCTGTTGACCACAGCACATGGGATCTGTCAGAGCCTGGCACCTCTCACACCTCCTGGGCCAGCCCAGCAGTCTTTAGGGATGTGGCAGCCGCATCTCTCACTGCCCCGCTCCCCTCCCTCTCGTCAGGTTTTAATAATCCCCCTCTTGCTCAATACAGGAAGCGGCTGCAATAGCCCAAGGCTGTGGCTGTCGCGCCAGGGCCACCGAGGGGCTGTCCTCAAAGTGCCAGACAAGGTGGGGGGGGGGACACTGCAGATGGCAGTTGCAGGGTGTGGGGCAGCCCCACTACTCCTGGCATCTCTCCTGGTACCCAGACCCGTTCCCCTGGGTGATGTCTGTTTCTGTCTGAGCTGTGATCCAGGATGTCTGTGCTCATGTCTCAGGATGGGAGCCAGCTCTGGGTACCCACAAGAGGCCCTGGACCTGACCCGGTGCTGCCTGGGCATCATGGTGGGACCATGGCCTCACAGCCTCCCTTGGCACGAGCACAGTTCCTGATGCCCAAAGGTCCTCCCCTGTCCTGCTGCTGGTCCCCACTGGGCCTCCCGCTGTGGGTCGGGGCATGAGGGGTGAGGACCTCGGTGCTAACCCAGTCCAGGGCAGCCCCCAGGATGCGAAGGGAAGCCTCAGCCTCCCCCCACTGTCAAAGCCAACTGAAGCCCCCCCAGGACCAGCACACCCACAGTGCTCCCCCACCAGGTCGAACCCCCTGATGGCTCCTCCCACAGTGTTCTGTGAAGTTTCTTTTGAGGTGCCTTTTGAGTGTGTTCCATAGGATGCTTACAGTGGATGGTTACAGTGCTTAGTGCAGTTGGTACAGACTATGTACAGGTCACTTTCTTCCTCAGTTAACTTCAAAGTGTCCTCCAGGCTCTCTGGGACAGGTCTGTTCTCCAACTCTTACTTTAAATTTGGGTATTTTTTTTCAGGTCATGATTTTGGACTCTGATCTTGACCCAAATTCCCTTCTCCAGCTACATTTCTGTGGGTCAGGGTCAATGTTTCTTCCCATTGCAGCCAGGCTGGTCTCATTGCTTTGGAGAAGAAGCACTGTCTCATGCCATGCTCTCAGCTCCTGGCCAACCCCACTCTGGTCTCATGATGCTCTTCCACTTTTCACAGCAGCAGCTGTGGGCATCAGGGCTGTGGCTTCACCCTTTGTCTTCCTGCAGCTTCCCTCCTCTTCCCGGAGGCACCACTGGGGTTTTGCTTCCTTTCCTTCCTCCCTCGGTGCAGGAGGGATGCGACTGTGGCCCCACTCTGGCTATGGCTGTCCTGGGCTGTTGGTCCTGCCTCGGTGATGTTCTGATGCTGCGCCTCCGTCTCTGCCGAGAGGATGGGTGCGGGAGCTGCCGCCTCGGTCTTGCTCCAGTTTAAATTAGGATGGAGAAGGCGTTCTGGGAGATGCAGTGGTGAGCGGTCCTTGCCGTGTCCTCATCCCATGGCGTGTCCCTGTGTCCATACCCGGGGCAGGAGCCGGCGGGGCTGCCGGAGCCGGTGGTGCCGGCCGCGTCCTCCCGTAGGGAGGCAGCAAAACACCGTCTATGGCAGCGCCGCGCCGGCCGGGGCTGCGGAGGCACCGAGAGGCACCGAGAGGCACCGGGAGGCACCGAGAGGCACTGGGAAAGCGCTGATGGTCCTGAGCTGCTCTGCATTGGGCCGCCCCATAGCTCCTCTCTGCCCCCCAGGACTCTTTTCCCCCGGGTTTGGGGTGATGCCTCTCAATGGCACCGAAACAGGACACTGGGACCCAAGAACCTGCAGTGATTCAGCGCCCCAAACTCCTTCCCCGTCTTCCCAGGAGGGCTGGAGCCATGGGACCACCCCGTGCTGTGACCCCACAGCCATGGGGTGAGGTGGCAGGCATCGAGGGGAGTTTTGGGGCAGCGGGACAAGGTCATCCCAATGGCTACCAGCCCAGGAGTGTGTCCCCCTGACCCCAGAGCATCTGCATGGCCCATGGAGCATCGCCTGCCATGATCTGAGAGGCTCCTTGAGTGGGATGTAGCTCAGCGTGTGTACACTTGACTGTCGGCTGCAGGGGCTGGGCAGAGAACAGAGAAGCCAACCCCCCTGTTTTTGTACCTTAAGTTTCTGAGGTGACTGGTGACAAGTCCCCCATGGGGAAGGTCCCTGATAACTGCAGGAGCTTCAATCCACACAATGGCCCAGAAACCCCACATAGAGCATGGCACTGGTCTGGCTCACCCTGTACTGGGCTCAGGTGTGCTCTGGGGGTACAGGCCCAAGGAGGGCAGCATTGGTGTAGCACAGGGAGCAAATCTCTCCCTAATGACCCCTTCCTCAGCTCCACGGCAGCAGAGGACTCGCGTTCCCTCCAGTGCGAGGAGCTGACAGGCGCTGTTTGAGGGGCTACAAATCAGAACTGAAAAGCTGGGGCTGGACAGGCTGTCTGGGAACAGGTAACCTGAGCCCCAGGAAAGGAGGACTCAGGAAGGCGCTTTTCAGCAATCATATTCATCATCTTCAGCTCAGACTCATTAAGCTCGGGAGCCCGGCCCCCGCCACCGCCAACGCCTCCCGCACGCAGATAGAGCCGCTGGCTCAGACAAATAAATGCTTCCAGCTTCCCGGTGGATGCAGCAGGTCAGGGAGCATCTGATGCCAATTACACACGGTGTAGGGTTCCCTGCCCGTGCTCAGCAGCACCGTGCACTGAGGTGGCTCCCGCGCTCCGACCTTCCGATGGCCCCATGGATCACCCTCTGCTCCCTCTGTGCCAGGTGCCATGAGGGCAGAGAGCAGCCCTGTGCCACCCATGGTTTGAGTTCTTCCATCCCCTGGGGTCAGGGACCAGCACAGGGATATCCCACCTGAGCGGTTCAGGGGATGCTTGAAGGCAACCTCACTGCATGGGTGTTCCCACCATGGCTGGCTGTGCACAGCACTGAGCATCAGCGTGTCACTGTGTCCCCATCACATGTGCTCGCAGCACTGTGCAGCAAGAACCCCTCCTTCCTGCTTCCTGGTGTAGAACTAAGGCTGGGAAGCTGCCCCGACTGGTGCAGCAGGTTTTGAGCCATCCTGGTCAAGGGTATTGCAGAGTCCCTGGCACTGCACAGCTACTTCAAGCAGTGGGAAGCATGCTGGGGCTGTATATCACCATGTAACACCACATGGGTGCCCTGAGTCCTACTGTGTATGTAGGCACATCCCCATCTCAGGGTCTGAGCAGAGGGAGCTGTGGGAGTCTCCATCCCATTTAGGTCCAGAATTGTACCATGGAAACCTATGGATGGGGCTTGGAGGGACCCCAGGGTGCAGGCACCCATCCCAAACTGTGACAGCAGCCAGCACAGCCATGCTGAGCACCACAGTGAAATGGGTGCAGGCAGCTCCACTCACCCAGCAGCTCATAGGGGCAGCTCCATCTTTCCCTTTCTCCAGCCGGCCTGGATGTCCTTAATTGCCCAAAGGTCAGTGTCCTCGAGCCCAGGGCCACGTGTCAGAGGGACCCCGAGCAGGAACCTGACACGGACGCGAGTCATTTGGGATCAACGCTGGGGGCCAGGAAATTGCAACGGACACGAACCCAAATACGCAGCACGTCCCCCCCAGGTAATCAGGGACCGGG
>JBCJKH010001388.1:0-15361 GCA_039877255.1 Loriculus beryllinus
GGGAAAATGTCCCACATGAGGGAAGAAAAACCCCAGAATCACAAACTGGTTTGGGTTGGAAGGGACCTTAAAGCCCATCCAGTTCCAACCCCTGCCATGGGCAGGGACACCTCACACTAGACCAGGCATGGTCTCCGGGGGGGGGGCCACTGGCATCCTCCAGCTTTTAGGCTGCTGATAGTTCTGCCACTGCCCCTCCAAGTGGTACCCAGGGAAACACAAGCTCCCATCCAGCCATGGGTCCTCAGCCTCCTATAAGATATGGGGGCAATGTGGAGTTGGGTCTTGTCTCTCATCACTGCCCTATTTCACATCAAAGGGTGCTGGCAGAAGAGCGAGGTGCTGGCTGCAGTGAGGCCATACAGGGTTACTGTGGAAAATATGCACACTGATATTTTATTCATGTGAAGCTGAAGTGGCTGGTATGAAACAAACCAGCTTGTGGTGTTTCATACCTCGAGTCAATGAATTCCTGCTCCTGTTATAGCTCAGGAATGCCGGGCACTCGTGGTTGGTTTTACAGGGCTGTGAAGGTCTGGATGGACATTAATCACTGCAGGGACAATGACAGCTGCTGTGGTTTGCCCAGCCCTCAGGCAGGCATCGCACTGCTGCACATTGCACCCTGCTCTCCCTCTTTGCTTTGGGCTGCAGAGAGGGGGGCTATTACCTTGTGGAACCACTGGGTCCACTGGTTTTAGTACTGGGGTTCGAGGGGTGAGTCCGTGCCCAGAACACGGCCTTAGGGACATCCCTGCACTGTGCTGCTGCCCTCCAAGGCTGACATTCAAACAGCATTCCTGCACCATGGGAGCGAGGAAGACTGATTCCCAGATTTCTATCGTCTCTAATAAGAGCTACAGACCTGTAAAGAGATGGGACTGGGGTCTTTTAAACCTTCACCACTGCAGGCTGATGGCCAGCACAGACCCATCAGGCAGCACCAACCCACCCCTTGCTGTCTGGGTGAGCAGCTCATCCACCACAGGGTACCCAAAAACCTGGCTAAGGATGGTGCAGGAACACAACGGGGTGCTCAGACCCAGACTGCCTTGTTGAGTTGCATCCAGACCCCAGGCTGGGGATCCTGAATGCAAGCAGACCCTTGGCAGCATCCTTCCTGCCGGTGATGATGCCTGCACTTTGCACATTTCACTGCAGCATGCCTCAAATCCAGCCCCCAAAAGTATTTAATGATGTGAGAAATCACAGCTTTTCCTCAAGAATGCTGTTTCAAATCACTGCTGTCTGTACGTTTGCTGCACCACAACACAGGGAGGAGAGAGCCCTGGATGTGGTACCAAACCAAAGCAGGAAAGACATCGCAGCTGTATAGTGCACTGAATCCAAGTTAGCTGGATTGAAAAGGTCCAGTCATTTTGGGTGAGACTTTTCTTATGATTTTGGAATGCTTCTAAATAGCAATTTTGTTGGTTTTGTTAGCTGTTCTGAGCACTTTCCCTATATGTGGCAAGTGAGAGGACCACTGCCCAGTATTGGGAACATGGAGTAATAGGGGATTTTAACATTTAAACAAATTGACTCTCAATTGCATGCTTTTATCTGCGGTTAATATGTAAAATGTACTTAACCTGGAGACAGCTTTACAGGGATGCCCTCGTTGGCTGAGGATCCATGCTGAAGACACAACCCAAAAATGGGATCCAGCTCCTCCTTGTTATACCTGAACACAGTTGGCCATGAGGCTTTTCCCACCCCAACGCTGGTTTGGCCTCTATTAGTTTCTTTTCTCCATGGCATTCAAGAAACAAGCTAAGCCCCAGATTTTCCTGGCAAATCCTGCCCATTGAAAAGCCACAATCTCAGCAATCACCAGATTTCTGCTTTTGGTGGTAAACAGCCAGGACACCACAAACACTTCAGCTGCCACTGAAGACGGAGTATTCAGATGGGCTTGCTCGCACAGGGAACATGAGGTGCTGGCATGTGGGTGAAGGGAACCACTGCTCGAGTTACTGCAGAGCCCCTTCATCTTCACTGACACGGTCCTGCCTGCGATAGGATGGGTTTTTAACATGTGTGAGGATATAGGGAGAGGAGGCTGTGACAAGCAGAGGAGAACCCATAGGGGAGAGATGCCCTTAATGGCTTTCATGCCTTTCATGCCTGCAGCTCCCTGGGACCTGGTTCAGGAATTTCCTAACAGACACTTTGAAGAGCATGTGAGAGCCTGCTGAGCAAACCTCCCTCACTCACACACTTGGGTAACTTTTGCTCCCCTCCCCCTGTTTATTCCAGTTGCATAAGCAAACAGAGCAGTATTTCCACAGGAGCATTCCCCCTTGCCTGCCCAACAGCTTGAAATAGGATCTGATCTATATGCCTTACTGAAGACGTTATAGTAACTCAGGAACATCTAGCTCTACAAGGTATTTGGGTATCTCACTCACACTGATCCAACCTGCGAAATGAAGAAGCCCCAGACCCTCCAGAACAAAAATAAATCAATGTGAGTGCTATACAAAAGCATCTCATTCAGTTTCCACCATCATTACCTTCAGTGAAGATGATCTTGCTAAAATCCTGCTCTTCTTGCTTGGCAAATCTCTTAGGTTTGACCCTCTGTGAAGCAGACCCAGAGATTTCATGCCCACATACACCTACTGGTGGCACATGCTGTGGGTCTTTCATGAACAGCTATGAAAAACAGAGATGAGGCAACCTGAAAGTTATAGAATCAGAATGGTTTGGGTTGGAAAGGACCTTAACATCATCCAGTTCCAGGTGGCAAGGACACCTCACACTAAACCATGTCACCCAAGACTCCATCCACCCTGGCCTTGAACACTGCCAGGGATGGAGCATTCACAACTTCCATGGGCAACCCATTCCAGTGCCTCACCACCCTACCAGTAAAGAATCCTGAGGTACCACTTCTTATTCTTAGCATGTGGCGTGCAAAGCTTCAACTGTTTAAGAAGTCCTTTCTTCTTGAGGACTCGACATGCTCACACTGGAAAAGTGAGAAAATAAACGTGTTTATACATTTATTATATACAATATTAAGGCACAAGTTTAAACAGCAAAGAATAAGAAATCTTTGGCTGACCAACAATATCAATATTTGCTGGGGGGTGACACATAACATTCCTCACTTCCCCCCTTATGTACAAGTAACCCTCCAGCTGTACAACACTGTACACCCACTTCTCTATACAACCAACAACAATAAAAAATGACAGTATTTTACAACTAGTTACCAACATCACCTGGAATGGATACAGCACAGTTTCCCAAAACACAAACAGTTCCAAGAGCTGGGAAAACCAGCACAAGTGGAGTTGTGCTGCTCTGCTGAGAAGGGCTGATACATGGCAGTAGTACTCCATGCAGGTCCTGCTAGTGCTTGGGCTGAGGGGAGACCCACTGGTCTTCCAGACGTTCCCTCCAGAAAAACTAACATCTCTTGAGTTCAACATGATAAAGGAGAATGAACCTTTGGGTTTATTTGAGCTGTTGCCTACAACAGGAGTTGACTACAGCATCGCCTCCAATGAACAGTTGCCTGTAGGTGACCATGAATCTGAGGGCAACATCGATTGTAAACACACCTTTGGATAGCAGGAACTGGAGGGACCGTGGTCAACATGAGGAGAAGGAGGAGTGCTGTACTCTAGCTGACCTGGAAAAGCTGAGCTGAATCACTACCAAACATAACTGAAAGCCACATCATGCACGCTGATCCCACACTGTTTCTGCTGGATGCCGAGCTGTCTGCCTGTACACACTCTGTTAAACAGTTTCATCAAAAGAACTAATTCAGCTGGTAACAAAATGCTTAAGGACTTCCAAGCACCCCAGTATCCTTATTTCCTGGGGAAACATGAAATGAAATATTTATCACTGCATTCCCTTGCTTTGTCTTTCTCCTGTCCTCCTACCACAGACATTTGAGGAAGGGCCACAGAGGTGGGTCAGCACTGCCACTCGTGGGCCTGGCTTTTATGCGAACACAACGTTTAAATTAAGTTTAGAGAAAACCACAAATCCAATTACACTCATTTTACATGGCATATATTAAGCTGCATAACATCTTCCAAGGGTTTTACACATTTGGTTTCACAATGCAAAGCTGCTAATACTCGAAACGCACAGCTCACTTGCCTGCACAACCTGCCTACCACTACTTTAACAAGTGCAAAAATCAGGAAGAGAGAGACACCGACACATCTAATTCTATGTACACACAAAATTAAGTGCATAGATTGAACATAGCAATTCGTTTTGAAATACCAAAGCCAGGCAGTGTTGAGTGCATGGCTCTGGCCCCTGAAGGCTTTGAGGACTTCAGTTTTCAGTGAAAGCAGAGTTTAAAGTGCCTGGTGTTTTCACAATCGAGGGCTCTGATTTAATACCTACAGGAAGGGGTGGCCTTGAGTTAGCCCCGAACACACAGTTACTTCCAGCACCCATCACTCTTCTCCTCTTGGCAGCTTCACACAAAATCCCATCACCCTTTTTCCCAAAGACAAGGTCTTCTCAGTGTCATTACAGTGCACCACGAGGTTCAGGAACGGCAAAGTCAGTACAAAAACACCTTACAGAGGAAAACTTCCCTATTGGCATGTGCAATGCATGAAGCAAATGGCATGCCACAAATAACACAGCTGGGGAGTTGGCTGTCTTACACAGTCACTACCTCTTACAGGAATCAGGGACTGAGCTGAAAGTGACCCATGTTCCATGCTGGGTGAAACAAGGTGCAAAGAAACTGCAGCTCAGCACAGAAAACAGAGGATGCTCATGTACATGAGTTAAAACCCTCCTGGCCTGATCCTACACCCCTTAATGCCCAGCCCCATGTCAGCTTGAGCAGCAGGTTTGTATTTGCAAGGAAGGTAGGATTTGGGTGTAGGCATTGAGAATAAGGTAAAAGCCCATTCTTACCATGAACACACTGATTCTTCCACTACCACGAATCAGTGCATGGTAAGAGGCATCTTCACAAGCAAACCCAGCTTAACTCCACTGAAAACACACCCCCTTCTGAATGCAACACACAGCCCTTCAGGGAGCTGCTAGGATCCTTTCCCAACCTTCCCTCCTGGAGCCTTCCCATGGGTTGCTTCAGCAGGGCCCTCCTCCCCCTTCTACATTCATCCTCCATGGGAATTCCAGCCAACAACTGCTCCTACCAAAACCAGAATTCTCAGCAAAGCTCCGGGATTGCAAGACACGAATATTTGCACTGTAAATCCAGCTCCAAGAGCAACACTTGTCCAGCCAGGAAAGAGGCACCTGACCTGCCTGCCCAGGAAAACCACACCACTTCAAACAAACACTCACAAGAGCCTCCCGTGTACACCTAAGGACCAATTATTCACAGAGATTAAGCAGCAAATACTTTAGAGAAGTTAACTGATACTGAGGAAGATGCAAGTTTCTCCTGGGTTATTCACAAACTCCCTCTGGCCTCTAAAGAGCCCGGATTTCACTGCCTGTCCCAGCTGCAGAGAGGCAGCAAAACAGAGCAGCGGTGTGCACCCAGTCTGTAACTTCAATACCTTCTCTTTACACCAGAAAATGCAGTTTCCTTTTCCCTCAATGATCCCCTTCTCATGCCATTTTCCATCTTCAACGTCCCTTTCTGCTCAGAAAACCCCATATGTTCATTTCATTGCTCCTCTGCAGCGCTCTTGACTCCTCGCCTGGTCCAAAGTCTCAACATACCAGACTCAAGCTTTGATTTGGGCACAAACTTTCTGTTTCTCTCTTCAAACTCTCAGGGTTAGTTCTTAAGGGTTGCACACCAAGGACCATCTCGGACCTGCCTGTATGCACACAAGTACCCAGAGACGCCATCCTCTGCTCAGATGAGGACTTCCATCATGTCTGTATCTGGAAACTCAGGCTTGTGGAGCAAGCTGCTCACTCTGCCTTTGCTGTCAGGAAGTTTCCCGTGGCTGGAGTTCTCTGCAATGGGAAAGAAGGGAAAGTTGGTTTCCAGCTCAAATTCTACAGCAAATTGTTTGAAGCAAAAATAAACACTTTTTTTTTGGGGGGGGGGGGGAGGATGGTGGGGCACTTCTTAACTGCATGTCCTACATACTGAAAGCCACATTGGACAAGGAGGCTGAGAACACGTCCTGCTCAATTCTCTGCACAATGACGGTAACTGTGTTGGTGTGCACAGACCCCAAGGGCAGGCACAATGATGCTATTTAAGAGATACAGATCAAAGCAGCTCTTTAGCTGTAGCCCTACAGAGAAAGAGGCATTTGTCAAAAGATTACATCACTTTACCAAACTACCCACTTGCCATCTGATCCACGGTAGCTCTCCACATGTATATTCCTATTCTGCATCATTCTACTCCTATTCTGCATCATTCTACTCCTGTCCTGCACGAAAATTTAGGATGTTTTAAACACCATGAAGGCAGTACACAAAGCATCAGATAGAATCATAGAACAGTTGGTTTAACCTAAAATATATTGCTTTGCCAGTGGGATGGGATAACAGAATGTGTACAGCGAATTATTGCAATATATGACAGATGTTGTTAGGTGTTTATCTTCATCACCATAGTTCTTGACAGTCAAATTCAGGGAGAAGGACTCTGATTTCTTATAAACAGGAAAAGCTTGTTTTGGAGTACCTCGAAATAAATTCCAATCTGGATTGTCCAAAACACAGCAATTCAGAGTTTCAAGGAATCAGTGATATTCAGCCCTATTAACAACTCTTGCACATTTTTAGAGGGAAGGCTTGCTTTTGAGATGAGATGAATATATAGGAAATGGGCTTTTTCAAAATACTATGTATAAAATAAACATCTCCCTTGCTGGGGTGCAAACCAGCAGCTTCCACCTTTCAAATAGTAATAAGAATTGTATTTCTTTAATCCCTCCTCCCTAAATCTCCACTTCCTCCTTACTACTTCCCTCCAGGTTTTCTTTAAAATCAATTAGGAAGAAAATGGTGCTTTCACTAACCACGTTCAGACTGAAAACAAGAGAAGGGTCTGAGTACATAAGCAAGTGTGGAGTATTTTCAAGGTGTGAAACTGTACTTTTACCTTTGGCAGCAGGAATAATTGCATTGATTGGAAACTGCCTGCCACAGGTGAATGGAGCTTTACAGAAGCATGAAGCTCCGTGAAGCCAGATCAGGCATCCTTGGAAAGCCTTCTCCCTATGATTTTAGCTTCCCTGAAGAAACCTCCCCACCACCTCACAAACTGTAAGGTATCACCCTCTCCATCAATGCTGGGTGTCTCTAGGGGTCTGATGACAACCCTGGGTGTGGATGCTGGCATTTCACACTGGGGTCCAGCAGAGCTCACCCAGTTTCTCGCCGGTCCCTCGTGTCCCTGGGGGCCGTGGGGCCGGGCTGTGTGATGGGGTGGTACCCAGCCGTCCACGGCCAGGGAAGGAGGCAGTGGCAGGCCAGAAGAGCTCAGCGCTTTTGTCCGTCTGGGTGCTGCTGTCTTTGCTGCCTGTCTTCGCATGGGAGGCCACCGGCGCTGGGATGGGCATGCAGGACAAGGAAGGCAGTGGAGGAGGCAGTGAGGGGCCTGATGGATGGTCGTGGTGCTCCTTCCCCAAGAGCAGCCCTGGAAACACATGGAGGTCAGTCACATCCCAGCTCAAACTTAAGTGCTGCCGACCTCATCCTAACACAGAGCTATAGGGCACTGATTTGGTTATGTCTTTAGACCTCAGCTTTTCCCCTTGATGCTGCCTGTTGCTCTCCTGCCAGCCACATGGTTTTTTCCCCTCAAAACAGCCTCTTGAAAGCAGCTGCCTATTCCTGCATCCTCTCTGCACACCCATCCCAGTGGTACTTACCCCTGGCACAGCCTTGCATGCCTCTATACCCCCATCCTACGTGGCCTCAAGCCACAAGCACTTATACACTCATTTTCCCATTTAGCAGCCACTTCACATCATGCACTTGTACCCAAAGGGATGCTTACCCTCTTGATTAACCAGGCTTTCTCCATAGCTCAAATTTGTTATTTACTCCCAAAAAGCTGCAAACATCATCTGATTATGTGTGGGAGGATTTCCCCCAACTACAGCCTTCTATAATCAGTGCAGAATGATTTAACAGGATCAAAATACAATTAAGATTAAATGCCAGGTTAAAAATGACTTATTTTTGACTTCAGCACATGGACACACATTCTGCCCATGGAAAGTGCTCTGGAAATCAGCTGTCAGGGCAATATGTGCCACGGCTAAGTCACTTTTGCTTACACAAGGATGAGGATGAAGTGATGGATGAGGCAAAGCTTAACCAAACCCTGCGCTCACCTATGCTTCCCTTCCAGATCTTCTCTTCCTTCTTCTCCTCAGCTATCTGGTTGCTGGTGAGCGAGGTCTGGCGGGAATGCACACCCGTAGCAGCAGCAATGGAGGGGACGGATCGAGCCGGTCGTAGGCTGGCACTGTCGGCTTTCCCAAGGTCCTTCCGTGACCGCTGCTGAAGGACTTTGATCATGGCATCCTTCTCAATTATTTTGGCATGGAGATTCTTTATTCTGCCAAAACAGGGATGCTCTGCTTACAGGAATGGAACAAGCGCTTATATGGGCAGGTGTCCCCACCCTGGGGCAGCAGGATGGGTCTCTGAGTATGTGCCCTCTGGTTTTGAGTGACTCAGACAAGGCAGCCCCCATCAAATCTTCTGAGGGTAACCATGCACTTTGAAACTGGCAGCATTTCTAGCTACTAAGCCAAAATTGAGAACTCTTTTGCAAGGTTAAACGAACCCACCTATTGCTGTGGCTTTACCAACCCAGCAGGAGCAATGAGGGCGGTATTCTGACCAGGGAGCAGATTGCTTTCTCCACCAGAATACAAACACAAAGGCAATTTCCACCCCCTAAGACATCAGGGTCAAATCTCATACAGACCCCAAAAGCGCTCAAATCACAAAAGAACAGGACTATCTGAGACTTTTTTCCAGGAATGATTAAAACTGAATCATACCAAAGAATATTAAACCATATTATACAAAAATATAACAGTACCTGTATAATATGACACCCAGACAATTATAGCCTGACTGTGACAATACAGTCCAATGCAGCTGCATTTTGTGAAACTAAAATGCCTGGAAAACACCTGGAAAACCTACACATCCAAGGGAGACAGTGAGTAGCTTCATGTCAGCATTAGTTTCCACAATCATCTGTCTAATTTGCAGTGAAAACACAAGATCCTAATCTATCATTAATGAATCCAGTGGTAAAACTCTATTCCTTCCCCGGAAGCAGGATTAGCTTGCATCTGTGAGTGGAAAACAAACTCCAAACCCAATAAAAACAATCAATCACTGATATTTTCCACAAGCAGCAGAAGCAGACTGGGGTTTTTATACAAGTGTCAGTGTTTTTGTGGGAAAGCCAACACTGATGAGCAGATTTTGAGTAGTTTTCCAGTAAAATCCCAGAGGAATACACAACCCTTCTGAAGGGATTTTTACTCATCAAAAAGCCATGTTTTCACCAGGAAAAGTCTGGATTAAAAATACTGCCCAGATCTAAAACCCATTGAACGACACGGCCACACATGCACTTGTGTGCTGAGAAAGGAAAAGTACCCGCAACAATGAACGCTACTCTTGCTGACTGCCTGTGCCCAAACCGGTTTATTTTATACCTTCTACTACTTGTAAAAGCATCTTTTTTAGTGGTGCTTGTGGTGCTGCATTTGGCAGGTTTGTTCCTAAACGCCAATGCAACCATCACACAACTTGGATGTGGGACACTTGGTGCATCTAGGAGGAGGAATAAGCAGGCAAGGAGCGAAGAGCGAGGCAAAGGCAAGCCCTTGTGTTGCTGATTACGTAGGAGCGGGATTTCAACGCCAGCTTTTACCCAGGCACTCTTGTTAACAGAGAGAGGTTTTCACCAAGATTAAACATGTGTTCAGCTTCCTCACGTGCTAACCTACTTTTAACACTGGAACAGCCTCTGTTTTGTAACAGGGTCATTTTTGGCACTGGTAAGGTTTAATGGGAAGGTAGGGAGGAAGTTATCTAATGACAGCAACGCTTCAACCTGTGTTTTAGTGCTGAGGAGCACAACGAAGTGAAGCTAAGCCCATCCTTTCCAGGCATGTGGGAAGGAAAAGAAGGGCATCCTGTTTTATGTGAACCCAGCCCAAACACACAACAGGCAGGTATGGCACAACAGCCCCTTACGTGTACTCCATGTCCTGGCAGCGCCGGTTGGCTTGCACGATCTCCTCCTCCTCCTGCCAGCCCCGCACCTCCAGTGCACTCTCACCATAGCTGCCATTGCGTGAGTGGCTTGGGGCTGAGGTGTCCCTGAAACAGCAGGTCAACACGGTGAGAGTTGGGTTCCTGAGGCTGTGAGATGGGCACGTGCAGAGAAAACCCCAAACCCATGCTCGAAGAGCAAGATAGTGATGGGTGCCTGTCAACAGGATGGGTCACTTTGGCACTGGGTCATCTTGCTGCGGGCTACTCTCGGCTTGGGTTTAGTCATTAATGCCATTAATTAACTGGGCTGACAGAACAGAGCATGCTGAAATAGGGGGCTATCCCCAATGAGGCTAACAACCAGCCTGAAGGACAGGCTCAGACATCAGAGGGACTCACTGGGAAATGGTCCCGAATCAACAGGATTACATTGCAAACAAGAAACAAAGCTGTATACCTTAGAAGGTGAGAAGTAGCTCAGGAACTGCTGCCTAGACTGGAGTGCAAAAGAAAAGGATCATCCCCACTCACACACTTAATGGTGTTTCAAAGGGAAATCTCATTTTAGGATGTTTTCAAGGGATTTGGCTTCTAAGAAACTGGGGCAAGAATTATGTTGTCATCCTCATCAGTGGAAAGCCTCACTGCAGCGCCTTGTGTACTTTAAGGCACCACGTTTTGACACAAACCAGAGACAGACCAGACAAATGCTGCGTGAATGTGAAGGGCTTTACATCAGGGCAAGTGAGGAAAGGCTGAAGGAAGTAAGTTAGTTCAGGCCAGGGAAGACACAACAGGGGGTATCTGTCTTTCATTATTTACAAGGCTGTTACAGTGTCATCTGTCGTTCATTGTCTATGTGTGGGAAGGACAAGAATCAGTTGAAGTAATCTGCAGTAAAGAGGCTTAGCTTAGCTATCAGGAGATCCTTTTTATTTTGAAGCTTAATGAAGTGGCAAAAGACAGGACTTCAGGCCTTTAAAACTAGGTTAAAACCCCACGTTGCAGACTGTGGGATGGATGCAGCCATACACCAACAGTCCCTGCTCGCTGCAGTGATGCCGTGGGGAGGAGTTGCCTTCCCTATGCTGTGCACATTCAGCAGTCCCAGATGCTGCTGTTTGGTCCAGTGCTTGAATCTGGTGCCTTGATTTGATGAGCTTTTGGACCTGGTCAGAAGGGTAAATCCTGCCTTAACCAACTATTGTACCTCACTGGCATGACACTACAGAGAGGGGCACTAACCCCAGCAGCCTGACTCAGCAGGGAAAGGCAAGCAAAATCCAGCACTACAAAAGCACTCATTCCTTATTATTCCCCACACTTTGTGTGGTGAAGGGCCGCATCTTACCTCTCTGTTGCAGCAGTGGCCGCGGCATTCATGGCAAAGTGCCTGATCGTGCTCTCCTCCAGGTACTTCTGCTCCCACTTGGTCATGTCCGCTTCCAGGGCCAGGATCCTCTCCTCCTTCTCCCGCACCAGCTCCATCAGGGCTGGGGCATTGTGCTCCGGGAGGCTGCTTGCCTGGTAACTGCCCTGTCTCTGCCGGTGGAAACAGACAGATCCTCACCCTATGTCATGTACAGGAGCTGCTGACCCTTTTATTCCCGCTTCCCTGGAGCATGCAAAGACATCCCTATGTCTTCTGACGAGGGCAGGCGGAACTCCCACACTAAACCCCTTAGATTGTAGGAGCACAGGCAGGTTGATCATGTGTGCAATGCCTGCACATGCTTCTTCAGACCATGCTGAAAGAAGCAGGGATCCGGCTGCTTCCTGGATGTGCAGGGATTTCATGGGATACCCCAAGCCAAGGGAAAAGACAGGAAAAAATGCTGGTAGGGGAAAGAAGCAATGGAGCTGTCAAAGATAATTCTTCTTGCTGGGACTTCATCCCATGGCTGGGCAGTGCTCAGTATGGACAGGCAGTTATTACCTGAGGGCTTATATATAAAAGCAGAAAAATCTGTGACATGAAACCTAGCTACATGTAACCTATGTGAAACAGGAGCTGGGAAAACACTCCAGACATGGATTTATGCCTGTCCCTTCTGGCACATTAGCTCTCTTGTGCCCTCAGGGGATGCTTTGATGCTTTCTCTGGTGCAGCAGGTAAGTTTCCAAACAGAGGGGCAGAAGATCCCCAGGCACTGCAGGGTGGCTCCCATGGGATGCTGATAAGCAGCTATGGGTGCGTAATTCTTTTCATCTATGCTGCAAGGCATTATTACTCAGGCAGGATCTATCCTACCCATTACAGTCACTTAATTAAAGCACCTAAGTGCCATAGGTAGCTGTCCCAGGCTCCTCTCACTGCTAGTGAAGAGTGGAGGAAAATAAGGTCCAGTTCTTGACTCAGCAGAGGCTGACTGGGATGAGTACACACTGAGAGGAGAGGCACAAAGCTCTAGGAGAACTCAATAGAAGCAAATGTGGGTTTTTTCCAATAAAGAATGCAAGATATTTGTTACCCTCCCCAGTGCACAGTGCTGTGCTAAAGGGGACACCAGTGTCTCCAGAGCACTGGCTTCTCATCTGTGCTACATCATGAACTTCCACCAGCAAAGCTGTGCCATCACACTGCAGCCAGCACTGCACCATTTCCATTCTCCAAATCACATTTCCTCCTTCTAGACATTTATCTTCTGCTCGTGGCAAACCAGAGGCATCAGGGGAGGACTAAAGCCTATGCCTTTGGTGCAGTAATGATGCGTTTAGAAGATGCTTTCTGGAAACGCAATATGGAACAGCCCTTAGGAACTACAGCTGTGGCTGCTCCTGCAAAAACACTGTCAAATCCCTGGCAGGAAGGCAACGCTTTGGAAGCACGGTCCTGGTTTGTAAATGGCATCTTGGGACATCACTGGTGCCTGTCATCTTCTGAGTCAGAACCTCTGCCAGCCCTGCATGCTCAATTGGTTTTGGTGCTAGCTGTGCGTCAGTGATAACGAAGATCTGCCGTTGGGACTCGGTTACCAACAAGGCAGGAACAGAAGAAATTCTGGCTGTCTCCTTGCTGTGTCTCTTCTGCTGACTTCAGTAAAAAGGGAAAAAATAAGCTCGTTTTTGTCCTCTGTGATGACAAAATGCTTCAGGAGATATAATCAGAGAATATATATATATATATTATGTAATACATATATAATGCGACTTATCAGGAGATAACTCAGAGAACTCAACTCTGAAGTAAAAAGTTGGAGCATTCTGATTGCAGCATTATGGCTGATAAACCAAAAGGTATAAATGATAACAGGAAAAAAATATCCCAAAGTTCCTCTCGAAGCTGAGGTGAGACAAGTCAGAGTATCACTCCTCTTAAAACTTGCTAGAAGGAACTGGAGCGGGCATTTGAGAACTATGGCAACCCCAAATACAATTGCTAATCCCAATGCCAAAAGATGTATTTTAAACAGGAGAAATCTGTAAGTTACAGAGGAATTTTCTACCCAAATGAGCAGATACAGCCTGAACTGTAAGACAAGGATTTCAGTAACAGTCCATCCCATCCTACCTATCGCTTTGTCACTATATTCCAGCCCAGAGGGAACAAAACTTTTCCCAGTTCCTGGTTCTAGTTTTATCTTCACTCAAATTATAATTGTGTTCTTCTCAAATGTCTTTCCATTTGCACCAGCATCAGCATGTCATCCTCCATGTAGTCTCTTTGTTAAACTGGAGGAAAGCAGGCTACGGAGCAACTGAGAAGGGCTACTGGAAGAAGACAGGCACAGCAAGCCCACGGTGGACATGGCAAGAAAGACTTTATACATCAGTAAGGAAAAGCCAATGTGGCTGGGAAGGGTCTCCAGGGAGCTGTTTGAAGGGTGCTGGGAGATCTGCCCTGCCTCAGGGCTGCTGGAGAGAAGGGGATGCTCTCAGGTCTGGCCACCTCATGACCTTGCAAACCACTGATACTGGCTTTAGAGCTGTATCCCAGCTGCACCGTGTCAGCAGGAGCAGTCCGTCTGCCTTGTGGCAGCACAAGCTCCATGTAACAGCTGCTTTGGTCTCCACTAATGGCTCATAAATAAGGAAGGGTACTGTAGCAGATGCATGCATTGACAGAGGTACAAGAGCATCATGTTTTGCTTATGTTGCTGTTTTTTCCTCAAACGGTGGTTTGATACACTTAGTACATCTGCTCATTCTCCTGGGGAGCCTATGCTCCTGTATTTGGTATTCTGTGCGGCTGCAGCCTGCAAATCATCCTCCCTGCAAACTCCTTACGCTTCTTTCTTTCCCCTTTTCACAGATGGCTGGACTCTGGGACTTGGGGATGGAGGAGGAATAACAAAGGAGTAACTGTGCATAAAATACAAGCATAACACTATCGCTCTAAGGGCAGAGGGGCTGCCAAAAAGGAAAAGAAGACATACACAGAAATGCAAATGAACACTTCTCGCCCATTTTGGGCTGTACTGGTATTTAACTAATTTATTGTCTGAAGATGACACTGCTTGTCTCCACAGCTCTCATGGGCAGAGGTTTCTGCGAACCAGCTTTGCTCAGAACAAATACGGTCCAAGCTCCTGCACCCCCCACCATCCCCTCTGCTGAAGATCAGGAGTCAGCATCATATTGCGATTTGGGTTGGAAAGGATCTTCAAAGCTCATCTAGTTCTACCCCTCTGCCATGGGCAGGGACACCTTCCACTACAAGGGACAACTTCCACAGTTTGCTCCAAGCTCCATCCAACCTGGCCTTGAGCACTGCCAGGGATGGCGCAGCCACAACCCATCCAAAGGAAAGGAAGCCAAATGACCTCAACCCCAAAGCAAGGTGGCACCAGGCAGGGCTGCAAACGACTGTCCCTCTTTAAAAGCAATACCAAAGGCTCCGTGCAGACCACCCCATCCTCACCTGCTGCATCCGCAGCGAGTCCAGCTCCCGCTCCAGGCGCGTGCGCAGCCGCCGCTCCATCTGCTCCCTCTTCTCGCAGGCTGCCTGCAGCTGTGTCAGCGCCTGCTGCAGCTTCTCCACCTTCTCCACATAGGCCTGCTTCCTGCGCAGCTGCGGGGCAGGGGTCACAGAATCAATCACAGAATTGTTGGGGTTGGAAAGGACTTTGAGATCATCCAGTTCCAACCCTCCTGCCATGGGCAGGGACACCTCACACTAAACCATGTCACACAAGGCTTCGTCCAACCTGGCCTTGAACACTGCCAG
>JBCJKH010001392.1:10357-22480 GCA_039877255.1 Loriculus beryllinus
CATCCCTGGCAGTGTTCAAGGCCAGGTTGGACACAGGGGCTTGGAGCAAGCTGCTCCAGTGGAAAGGGTCCCTGCCCGTGGCAGGGGTTGGAACTAAGGTTCCCTTCTTCAGGGTTTCTTCCAGCTCAAGCCATTATATGATTAAACCCCCTGTTGCTAACTGTTAAATGAAAAAGAAATCCTTTGTTTTGAACTTATACTATGGAGACCAAGCTCTTTGGAGTAGTCTGTTAATTGCAATAAGATGTTCTGATTGGTGCTTGGCTCCTCTGTGTCCATGGATCTGTGTAGACCTCCATCTTCCAGCTGCAGATCTGCCTCCATTGAGCTGTCCCACGTGTTGAGTCAAGTCCATTAGGATCTCAGGTGTCTGTGTTCTTTGTGATGGGTGAGAGAGCATCACTTGTTCAAAATGCCTCAGATCACAAGTTTTTGATTTGGCTCTCAGTGAGTACAACAGCTTCTTCAGGCAGGTTTGCTTCTGAAAGCAGCATGCTGCTGAACTGAGCAGGAGGAAGCTTAAGAATGAGCTCAGGCAGTGTTGGGCTGGTGGGGCAGTGCCCTGCAGGCTCTCCCTGCCTCTGCTGGAGCCAAGGGGAAGAGCCTGGCTTGCCCTGGAGCACAGCCTGGGCTGGCTTGTCTGTGTGTTTCTAGGGCAATGCTGCTGGATGCCTGAGCATACTCACCTGTAATGGCAGCGTTCTCTTCTTGCTGCTTGGGGGATACCTTCCTCAGTGTTCACAAACTGAGAGCCTCCTAGTGATTGTTCTTCCTCCAAACTGCAGGGTTTTTTGCAGGGCGATGAAATTCGATGGCACAATAACTCTAATGAATGGAGGAGGTGCAGAACACCTCATCTACAACCAGATCACTGTTCAGCAACTGTTCTTTACAACTGAGGAGAGTGTTATGCACACTGAGGGTGTTTGATCTAAGCATTCATTACACATGTTTCTGCCAGATTCCCAGCTCTCTGTGCTGTTAAGCTGCTCATTGTTCCACAGCAACTGAATGAATTCTGGATGTAAGAACTAGGATCTTCGAATGTTTGGGTTCAGGGCATGTGTATGTGCTTAAGAGTTAGGATTAAACACAGTAATGCTGTTGTGCTGGAATATGCATTCTGACTGCCTGCAAAGGGTAAATTTTCACTGTCTAGGTCTAATCCTGTGTTAATTTTCTTCTCTCTAGGTCAGGAAGACTATGATAGATTACGACCACTCAGCTATCCACAGACAGATGTATTTCTGGTCTGTTTTTCAGTGGTGTCTCCCTCTTCATTTGAAAATGTGAAAGAAAAGGTTGGTTGAGTTCTGCCTAGAAAGGCAACTGCTGCAGTGGTTTGGAAGTATGTCAGGAGTTGCCTTAGGTGGTTACTAACAAATACTGTGTCTTCTCTGTCTTTAGTGGGTACCTGAAATTACTCACCATTGTCCAAAGACTCCTTTCCTGCTTGTTGGCACCCAAATTGATCTACGAGATGACCCCTCAACAATTGAGAAACTTGCCAAGAACAAGCAGAAGCCCATAACTCCAGAGACGGCTGAAAAGCTGGCCCGGGACCTGAAGGCTGTCAAATACGTGGAGTGCTCTGCACTGACGCAGGTGAGGGGTGGTCTTGGACCCTTATTAGCTTGCTTATATTCCATGCTTTTTTCAGTTATGGGGAAAACCAGCTTAGTATGGATGTGAAAGGGTATAAGCTCTGTTTCTGGTGTTGACATTGTAGCTTTCTCTTTGTCCTGTTGTTCTAAGGCACAAGGACTTGGCAGTGGTACAAAGAAAATCAGCCTGTGCACATTAGGCACAGTGTAGAGGGTGATGGAGGAGGATGTGTTTGCTGTGCTGGCTTTTGTGCTGGAGGACAATAGCTACTGAAAACTTAGGTGTGTTATGGACAATAAGTGGGACACAGCATGCAGCTCACTGCTGAAGAGAGCAGGCACAGGCAATAAACTTCTTGAAGTCAGTTCTGGTACTTCTGAGACTAGAAGCAGTTGTGAGCTGCTTTCCTTTCCTGTGCATTTGATGGGGAGCTGTTTCCTGTGTCTGTCTTAAGGTGGAAGTTCTGTTGAAAGAGAAACTAATAATAAAATAGCTCTTAAGATGTAAACATGGTGATGTTGAGTGAAGTGACTTGTGAACATGAGTCTAAAGCCAATAAAAATAGCTGCTTTGAGGCCAGGAAACCTGATTATCCTTTCCCTTTAAGTTAGGATTAGTAGGGTGGGGTGGATGGGAGCCATCGGCTGCCTGGCTGATGTGTGGCTTTGACTTTGGATGCCCTGGGAACTTGATCTTGCGTGCCTGGTCTTGCAGAACTGTGACAACTCTTCAACAGATTCCTTAATGCTATTCTCAAGAACTTGTCCCTACCTGACATGCATGGAACTAGGGCTGAACAGTGTCAGGTCCCTCACCCTTTTCAGTTTTGTTATGTTCATCTCTAGTATCTTCAGCACAAAGCTTTATTGCTAAGCTTCAAGAAGCCTGAAGTCCTGCCTGTCCTGCACCTTTTCCCCAGATTGCATGTTGACTAACAAAGCTTTGCCTGGCTGTTTGCTGAGGAGGAAGAGGCTTTGATGGAGTTGTGAAGGAGGTGGTGTGGTGAGGTACACAGTCCATCCTGGGAATCCCTGATCCAAAGGTGCTTTTGGCTGTGCTTCCCTACTGCCCACGTGCAAGCTGAGGGTTAGTTGTGCTTGAGCTGTACTTCTCTTACATCTGGTCTCCCCAGAGTACCATTTTTAGATGGTGTCTGGCACATCCTGGATCCTGCTGCTCATTAGAACCTGTTAGAACCTGCCAGTTGGATTAATACAAACCAGGACTGTTTTGTCTTGTACTGCTTACTGAGATCCTTTCCTCTGTAGCTTTAAACTTGCCTTGTTTAGTCTGCTTAAATTGCATGGAAGCGCTTAGAATTACCAGAGAAAGAGATGATGCAATTAAAAATGTCAGTGTTTATCTATTCTCATTTCTAGATAGACTAAACTATGTTGCAGAGAACAGCCTCATGAATTAGAAGCTCAGCCTGAATTTCCTTCAGAGCACTAGTGCTCATGTACCCATTGATGGTTTTAGGAGGGTGGTTTTCTTAGCTATGAAGCAGTCACAGTAGCTGGTTTCAACTGAAGCTTGACTCTGTTGGGTAGTTCAGTCTCTCCTTAGCTTGGCCTTCATCTCCACAGTTCACTTTAGCAGTCCAGGGTGGCTTTTTCCTTCCCAGCTAATTTGCAAATGACTTTGACACCATAGTAGCAAGTGATCATAAAATCATGGAGCCAGAGCATGTTGTTTTTCCTGGGAGCAAGAATTTGCTTGTTGTGTGGAGGAGCTGATGTTCTGGAGTCAAGAGGCTGAGTTATCTCCTCCTCCCCGAGGCTGGATGCCAGCAGTACTGAGGAGACGATTCTATCCCTCCTTTCCTGGGGTTGTGAAATCCCTTTTTGTGATGGGAGTACTTTTCAATGTCTGTCTTTGTTTCTCTACATTACAGTACTAAATACCACTGTAAAAAGTGGGTGACACTTTGCTTTAGGAAATGATGACTGACAGACATGACAACTAAACAGACTGTAACACTTGAGTTAAATGTGTGAGTGGGCTTCCTGAAGCTCAGTGCTGGTACCTAACACAAGGGAGAACTTTGAATTCAGCTCCTTTCCTTCCCCTGATGCTGGGTTGACAGTTCTGGCACAGTCTGATTTATAAAGTGTCTTAAACTGCCTGCAAACGGGGGTGAAGGAGCCTGACCTCAGCCTAGTCCCAGTGCAGCACAGGAGCTGTGGTACTTTAACCACTGTATCAAGACCCGTGTGCCAGTGGTATCAAACCCAGGTCCCTTCCTGTGGTTACTCTTGTCTCATCCAGGCTTTTAAGCCCACTCCCACTTCCACAAATATTTTGTCTCTCTCCTGTGGGATTTTTTTCCCCCTCCTCTTCCCTTCTCCATTTTTTTGCTGGATTCTTTAAAACAAATCCCAAATTCTGTTCTCCAAATTAATTTCTCCTGTGCAATAGGAAAACAAGAGTGGAGTCCCCAAGCAGAACTAAGGAAGCATGTTTCCCTGACTCCTGCCCTGCCTGCATCCTTAATCTGTCTAACAGGACATAATGAGTTTATACACCAGCTTTATTCTTGCAGGGAAAGAAAATCTAATTAGTGCTCAGCTTTCCCATAGGCGTTATTGTATGATTTATCTCAAGTCTCCAGCTCTTCTGTCAGCTCATTTAAAAAAAGCTGCTGGGAGGATGTACAGAATGGCTGCACATGGTGATTTCCTTAACTTCTGTTCTCTCAAGTATAATCTTGCCTGTAACAATATGGACTTAAATGCTTCCAGATGGAATTGCCTTAAAGATCTCCCATGTAAAACAAGATTAAAGACCTTCTACAAGGGATGTACCAGTCCAACCTGTGAGGGAGAAACCTCATTTGAATGATTAAAAAAAGTTAAATCTTCATTTTGCAAAGGTTGCAGTCGTTGACAGGAAGTCATCGAAGTTTCTGTTTGTCTCGAGCTGGGCTCAAGCAGTTCTGAACTTCAGAAGGCTGCACTCATGGCAGCAGATTTAGGCGAGTCCAGTTGGTGCGGCCGGAGCTGGGTTTCACCGTTGGCATTAGTGTGGCTCAGCAGAGCTGCAGCTCCCGTTGTGCTACCGCAGATGCAGCGCTTGCCTCGTGCTCCGGTGTAATCCCTTGCAGCCCCCTTGCAGCTTTCTGACTGCTTGTTGGATCTCAGTCACTCCAATCCTAACGCTGCTCTGTCTTCCCATGACTTGACTGGTTAGACTGGCTTTGGTACTGAGCTGAATAACTGCACCGTTACCATGCTGGCTCCTTAGCAGCACTGGTGTGGTGTCGCATCGCTGCTTCAGGGACTGACACCCAGTGTCTGAAGGTGGTGATGGCTTCACCAGAGAGGTTCTGCTTCGATCCCAGATCCTGTTTTGTCAGCCATCTGGAGATCTTCAGTTATTCAGAGGCTGAATTCACAAAGCACGAGTTGTTGTTTGGAGCCTTTGCTCTGGACTCACTGGGGTGGTTAGGAGCGGTAAGCCTGTGCACTGGAGGCGTTTGCTCACCCCTTGTGGGTGACTGCAAAAGGTTTACCTGACCCTTTGGATCCCTGTGGTGGGACCAGCTGCTCTCCACTGTGTTTATTCCCCTGTAATCTCCCCACGTGTGTGTTCACAGTGAAGTGGAAACCACCATTTCTTGTGCAGCCCCTCCCAGTCTGCATTCCTGCCAACTGTGTTTGTGCCTCTGCCCTTCTTGGGGTTTATTTTGTCTAACTTGGTCCATCACATGTTCTGTCTGTGTCTGGCATTGACTTCTGGGTCATCTAAATGAGATTTCCTCCTGGGATCTACTTTGTTCCTTACAAAGTAAATCTGTTTGCTGCCTCTGTGAATTCAGCCTGATCTATCCTGAATGCTCTATGTATCTGCTTGTTTTTCTCTAATCCTCTAACCTGGCTGCTGTTTTTTCTCCTCCCCTCTGTCTTGTAGAGAGGTCTGAAGAATGTGTTTGATGAGGCTATCCTAGCTGCCCTCGAGCCTCCGGAAACTCAGCCCAAAAGGAAGTGCTGTATATTCTAAACTTTCTCCTTCCCCTCTTGCTGCTGCTTCCTCTGTCCCACTACTGTAGAAACCTGGTTAAAACATGAATAAAACCACCTTGATTGAAAGCTGTTGTGCCTGTTACCACCTTAGAGCAACCTCTGTATTAGCTCTGGACTGAATACTTAAGATCTTTAGTAAACCATTGTGATGTGGAACATGAACTGGACTCGCTTAACTCTCTGCTGCTGGGGTTGCCAGATGTGGGTAGCTTTATAATTCAGGGGGAAAGGATGTGGTTACATCATTATTTAAAAGAAAGATCAAAAGAATAAGACATGATGCTTGATCTTCCTCAATCCAACTGGAAGAAACCGCTGGGTGTGTTTTCAATTTCTACTTGTGACTCTTGTGAACTGTATTTGCATGACAAAAGTACCTGAACCGGTGATCTGCAAGTGAGCTGTAACGTGAAGGGTTTTCTGGGTCTCCTTTGTGCAGTGAGATGTTTTTCTGTTGCTGTTGCTTTGGCTGTCTGTGCTATGGTGGAGTATTTGTCAGTCCTGGGGGGAAGGAAATCTCAATGTACTTGCTACTGCTTTATGAACTGTTAAAATTCTTGCTTTCACTAACATGGTAGAGCTCTCCATTTCAATAATAGAACCTTAAAGCCTGTTACTGTAAGATGTAAAGCTGCTTCTTCCTATCATGCTTCTGATTTTTATTGTTTTAAGGAGAAAACATCAATTGTAGCTTGTCTTTCAATTTTGAAATTAAAAACCGCAGTTGTTTGTATAAATGACTGATGAAGCTTTATTCTGATTTGCACTTCCTGGCTTCAGTTTTAACACTTAACCCAGCGTCCGGTGCCCTCTCCTGCTCCTCCATCCTGACTCCTCCAGTACCATCCACAGCTCCTGGGCTCTGCCTAACTGCTGCTGCCTGTGGGTGCCTGGCACCGGAGCCTGCCCAGCACGGGACTGGGGCTGTTCTCTTGCATGTCTCTTGCCTTGTCTCCTCTCCTTCACACGGGTGTCTGCTGCTCCAGGTTGGGCTCTTCCATTTGAATGCAGCACTTTCAGCTTTGTCATTAGCATGTGAAATGTGTTAGCAGGCAGCTAATGATAAAAATTGCATTAAGGAAATGACTTTGGTACGTGTGCGTGTGCGTTGCTTCGTGTGAAGTATAGGCTCATGGAATGGTTTGGGTTGGAAGGGACCTTAAAGATCATCTAGCTCAACCCCCTGCCATGTGCAGGGACAAGGATACACCAAATGTTCTGGTCTGCTCTCAAAGGATTTGTGTTCCTGTTCAGAAAACCAGGTGCTGAAGCACAGCAAGGCGCTGGGAAGGAGCAGAGGAGGCTCTGGGAGTTGTAGGTGGCAAACCTGGGCTCATCATTCAGGGGGTTCTCTGCCGCTTGGTGCTTGTGTTTGTGTGAAAGCTCTGAAATGAGACTGCCCCTTTCTCTCTCTGCCCCTTTCCAGAAAGGCCTAAAGAATGTATTTGACGAAGCGATATTGGCTGCCCTGGAGCCTCCGGAGCCGAAGAAGACTCGCAGGTGTGTGCTGCTATGAACATCCCTCCACAGCCCCTTCTGCAGAGCTGGTGTTTGATGTCGTACTAAAAGCAATGTTTAAAAAAAAAAATCATCAAACTAAAGATCCAAATTTTAAAGTTTGTTTTTCGCAATAATGACAAATGCCCTTCACTCCCATCCCCCCAGCCCTGTGTGAGATGAGAATGTTAGTGTTTATTCCCCAGTGCCCCCTCAATTCAGTTAAACTAGTTAATTTTGAGTAATTCTCTATTACCAGAAAACACTGATCAGTACTAGTTTTTGGTTTTATTTTGTTTACTGTTTCTAATTCGTTTTTTTTTTTGTTTAAGATCCAGGCATGCTTGTGATGACTTTCTCTGTAACAGACTAATTCTGGGCTGCCTTACTGCAGCCTTGTCCCTTAGGCCGGTCTGGCAAGACTTAGTTCTGGTGGCAAGAACTCGTGGGGCTGTTCTGTAGCCAGCCAGCAGCCTGGGTGTTAGCAGACTTGAGGGCTAAAGACACACACGGCAAAGTAAAAGTGTCCCAAGCTGGTGCTCCTCTAAGGAGGAGTGTAGAAAATGTATCTGCATCTCCTCTGAAGTTGCCTTGTATCTCTTCCCCTGGCTTTCCATTGTGCAGGTCATAAACTTCTACCCCACCCTCTAAGTTATGAAGCCTTAGGAATAGGAGAATCCTATTCTCTGGATGCACCATCAGACTTGAAACTAGCTGGCCAGTCTCTTCTTAATCTTTGACATCATAAGCTTTTGTCGTGATGGAGAAAGAGCTGCACCTTTTGAAGCACGCTGTTGGCTCTTAACAGACCCATCTTCTGCCAATCCTCAATTAGAGAGAAATTAATTACAGTGAGCAGCACATACACTGCTGATGGGCACGCTGAGAGGACCTGCTGTGGGTTCCAATGAGTTCTGGAGCCGGCTCTGGTGGTGCATCTCTTCCTGGATGATGGCTCAGCATCCTCCTGGGAGGGGTGGAAAGGCAGACCTGTGTCAATGGAAAGGAGCTGCATGCGGGGACCAGTGAAGGGAATCCCCTTCCTCTGTGTTTGGCTCCTAGGTACCCTTGAACCCATCAGATGGGCTCCAGCCCGCTGAGGTGTGTGCAGGGTCTTCACACACTGACTGCACCATCGTAAGGGTTTACCACAATGTTATTTGGGCTTGCAAATTCAAAGTTTTTTAAGACTTAGGGAATCTTTTCCACCTCCCAAAATTCCGGTTTCTTGTAGACTCGGTAGTGTTGAACCAGTGCTTTTTCATGTCTAAGTTCTTTGTATATGCATTCTTTTCAGATGTATTAAACATAAAGTATCTTCACAAGCCTGCCTGAGGGTAGTTATTTCCCTTGTCTTTCTCTTGAGTGTAAATATGGCTTTTATCCCATGAGAGCCCCACTCTCTTCTTGCAAGCTAGTTTGGGTCTTCATGCTTAATCCTGTCAGCTCACGTCCTCCCTCATCTCTGCTGCTGTCTCACTTCTGTCAGGGTCACCCTAATCTTCAAAGCAATGTCTTTGCTGTAGCACCCAGCTCTGAAGGGAGGGATGGTGGCTCTGAACTAAAGGAATACTCATCACTGTGCATGTTCCCAAGTATTAAAAGCTGTCTTTTGGGGGGTCATGGGGGCTCTGCACCTCTTCTGTCAAGAAGCCAGGCTTTGTGGAAGCTGCTTGTGCTTCTCTGTTCATGGGCAGCCCCTGCAGGAACAACTGGCACTGTCCCCACATCCCTCCCAAACCACACAGGGTTCATGCCTTTTTGTTCATTCTCTCCAAAGGGCCAGCAAAGTCTCACATTATTGCTGCATAACCTGTATTAATTATTAAAACACATCCCAAAGAGTCTATTAAAGATCACTTTTATTCTAAGAAGCTGACTTGGTGGGGCTGTAATCCAGAAGTTTGGTGTAAGATGTGTGCTTCCACTTTCCATCTGGTTACTTCTGCTGGTCCACTTTGCTGCTCAGGTTTGTCCTATCCTGCCTGTCTGTGGGGCTGTGGTTCCCAATTGGAAGTGCTGCTGGTGCTCATGATGCTGGCAACAGCTGGGTGCTGGTGGCTGCTCTGTGTGCTTATAGGAGGCTGAAATGGGCTTCTGCACCTTCTGTGAGCTAAACCTAATTCACTTGTCTAAAGCCAGCAGCAAGGCTGGTGACCAGGGGGTTGCCTATGTGAAATCAGGCAGGAAACTGCCTGAGGTGAAGGGAGAACCCTTCAGAACATGTGCTTTAGGTAGCAGGGTTACCCTGTTGAGCTGTTTTCTCTCTTGGCTTCATCCTTACATGAAGGTTGTCACTATCTGGTCCCTCTGCGTCTGTTTTTATGGCAGTGGTCTGGGCGAGTCCTTTCTGACATTTGGCCAAGCAATAAAGTCTGTTCTGTTAAATCAGTGCCGCAAGGTTGGCTCTGGAGGGAATGCTGAATGTTGGAAAACCATCTTTTTCAAGGAGCGGTGCTGCTTCCTTCCTCTCAGGGTTGCATTAGCTTTGCAGAAGTCTGTCTGGTAGCTCCATGGAGATGCTGGGACAGAGCTGGCCTATCCAGAGAGAGGACAAGGTGCTGGAGTAGGTTAAACAAGCTCAAACAGCTTAGCTCGTGGGCTTCATTTGGCTTTCCTGTGAGCCTCCAGTTCCTAATCCTGCACTAGTTCTGCTTAAGAACAGGTAGTGAGCAGAGCTCTTCTTCCATTGGCTTCTGTGTCTTTATCAGGTGCTTGTTGTCTCTAAGCAGTGATTACTCCTTGCCCTGCCTCAGGTCCATTCCTATACCCTCCTTTCCATTAGCTCCATTAAGCTCCGTAGGGAGATGATCACGCTCACTATTTGCATGGAAGCATTTTGCAGGATACTCTCCTGCTCAACTAGTGGATTCTTCTGCCTGGTTTTCCTGGTCAAGCTGATGCCAAAGTGACAGAGGAGGTGGGAGCCTTCGCAAAGTCCGACCACTTCACCTGCATCAGGTAAAGCAAGACCACAGGCCATGAGGATGACCAGGGGTTGGAGCAGTTCCCATATAGAGCCAGGCTGAGAACATTGGGGCTGTTCACCCTGGAGAAGAAAAGCTGTGTGGAGACCTCAGAGCAGGTTCCAGTGTCTGAAGGGGGCTACAAGGATGCTGGAGAGGGGCTCTTCATCAGGACTGTACTGATAGGACAAGGGGTGATGGGTTCAGACTGAAACAGGGCAAGTTCAGGTTAGATAAGGCACAAGTTCTTTATTGTGAGTGTGCTGAGGTGCTGACATAGGATGCCCAGAGAAGTGGTAAATGCCCCATCCCTGGCGGTGTTCAAGGCCAGGTTGGACAGAGCCTTGGGCAGCTTGCTCTAGTGGAAGGTGTCCCTGCCCATGGCAGGGGGTTGGAACTGGATGAGCTTAAGGTCCTTTCCAACCCTAATTCTTAATATGATTCTATGAAACCCATGTATGCTGTGGTGACAACCAGCATGAATCGGTTTTTCCCACTGTGCTGTTGTTGTCAATATGGAAGTTGAGGATTCTGAGGTAAATAGGCAAGAACTTGATGTGGAGGAAAATCCTGCCTCTTGTGAAATCCAAAGCAAGGGGTGAGACTCCAGGGCTGATGAGTGATGGGGATGAGAGCTCCAGGGCAGCAGTTGCTTTCCTGAGCAGGAGATCACTTCAAGCACCCCCTTAGTTCAGTCCCTCCCTGGCTGATTTAGTTAATATGTGAATGTGTCCCACAGTTTTTAAGCTGATGTAACCAATTGTGCTGTTCCTGTAGCTTCTGGTGCAGGACTGGTTTCTGCATGGCTGCTGTAACTCGGCCTGGTGCTGGGGTTGTGTTAACGCTGCTGGCTGGTTTTTCTCTCAGTGTTTCCCTGTGCTGTGTGTGGCCATGAGCTTTATTGTGTTCTCCCATTGCAGGGCAATGGAAAACAGCCATTCCTTGGAAGAAACCGTGCTGCTGAGCAGCAGCTGCAGCTGGGCTCATCTTCTCTTAGGCACTGGGAGATGAGGCTGAGCCCTGCAGCTTTCCCAGAGGGAGCTGCTTGCTCAGCCACGGTCTTTGCTTCTCCCCAGTCATGTTCTTGCCATCAGGACTGTGCATTCTGCTTCCTGCGCTGCAGCCCTCATTAAACCACAGGTAGGGGATTGTGTGAGGGAAGATGAGCACATCTGATAACACCTTAGGGATAAAGGATTTTTGGAGCAGCTGCATCTTCACCAGCAGCACTGAGGCACCCAGGCTCCATAGCAGGTTCCATGGACACCAATGGGTAAATGCTGCAAGTGCCCAAAAGCCTTCCCATCTCCTCTGACCTGGACATGGTCCTCTTCCTCCTGCAGTCTGCCCGGGTGATGTCTGTCTGCTCTCCCTTCCTGCAGGGGCTCGCAGAGGCAGAGTTGGCAAGGTGCAGCTCAGCACTGTCAGCTCTGCTCCATGTGCAGGTCTCCAAGTTGAGGACACTTCATGAGCTCTGTTTCCCATTCCAGAGGGTGTTTGGAGCGTGCTCGCTGGATCTGTGTGAGGTAACGTTTAAATGGATGTTGGCCTCCAGCAGCAAATGGCTTCTGGGTCTCTGGGAGCCGCTGGCATTAGCTTGAAGGGCCCCTGGAAAGCTGCTCTTGGGTCTGGTTTCACTTGGCAGATCTGCCCCTGCCGTTTGCTGCTGGAGATGCAGCTAAAGCCAGGCTGCTGATGTTGGCGCGGTCCCAAGAGGCAGCAGTGTCCTCTGCTCCTTGGCCACCATCGAGGTCTCATTTTGCAGCTGGCAGCAGCTGCCTCCATTTAAAAGCAGGCTTGGAGTGGGATCTGGGAGCTCTGCTGTCAGCACTGCCCTCGGCCCCAGCCTTCCTGTCACCAGGACCTGCAGGAAACAGCCTCTGTGTTACACGGGGGTCCTGGGCTGGGGATGTCTTCATTAGGGACTGTAGTGATAGGACAAGGGGTAATGGGTTAAAACTGAAACAGGGGAGGTTTAGATTGGATCTAAGGAAGAAATTCTTTACTGTGAGGGTGCTGAGGCACTGGAATGG
>JBCJKH010001393.1:6016-24748 GCA_039877255.1 Loriculus beryllinus
TTATACTTGGCTCTATGACACAGAATCATGGAATCAACCAGGTTGGAAGAAGCCTTTAAGATGATCAAGTCCAACCATTACTCCCACACTGCCAAAGCCACCACTAACCCATGGCACTGAGGGCCTCATCTACATGGTTTGTGAACACTTCCAGAGATGGTGACTCCACTACTGCCTCGGGCAGCCTGTTCCAATGCCTGAGCACCATCTCCTAACATCCAGTCTAAACCTCCCCTGGCACTGCTTGAGACTATTACCTCTTGTCCTATGACTTGTCACTTGGGAGAAGAGACCATTGGCATGCTGTTTCCAATGTTTACACACACATTTCAACTTTAAGAAACACCAGATGTTGGTTGTTAAAAGGTTACCTCTGAACCCTTAAACAGTTCCTTTAAGTTACTATCAGCCCAATTCTAACTCTTCTATAAATTCACATCCATGTTTTATGGGAAATAACTTTCAAGGTTTCAGTCTTCCCTCTTCCCCATCTGCTTTTTAATAGCCAAGAAATCAAAAGGTAGAGAGTGCAACATACCAGTAGTTGCAGTGCTACAGAGCTTCTACAGAAAAACCCTCTTCAAAACAACCACCACCTACACATTATTGGAAAGCAGTTTACACTTCATTTCATTTCACCTCATCTCCCAAAGTGCTTTTGGAGCCATCAAGGCAAGGTGCCAAACCAACATATTTCCACTTTCGCCTTGGGCTGCTCTCTCTGTTGGAATGGTTTTCCTTCTCTGTTCTCAGCTGTTATTTTTCCCCTTTCTGGTACAGGTGAGTTATAAAAACCAAGCTGACCTCCTTGCTCAGGATCTACAGAGGCTGCAGCAGGCAGGATTACTGCTCAGAGGGAAATCCTTGGCTTCAATCCAGACAGCCCTATTGGATGTGATGGCTGTTTGACTCCCATAACAAAGACTAGCAACAAGTTGAAATAAACACAAACCATCTTTGGATGCTGTGAAAGAGCAGAATGGGATATTTAAACAGAGCTGTGGTCTGAGTAGTCATCTTTTTTCCTGCTGGGAAACTCTGGTTAAGCAGCAAAGTGGCTTGGTGCAGTTGCAGGAGGTAGCTGACACCAGCCTAGACTGCAACTCTGTTCCCATTAAAGCTACCTACTACTTCCAAACTCCTCTGAAAAGCATTGGTAAAACACGTACACAGGGTTTCCCTATTGACATGAAAGAGGTATGGAAGTGTGTTTTCCTAGCTCAGAGTGAGCTTCCCCCTTTTTTTTTCCTGGTTCAAAGTCACTTTGACTGCTTGCTCCATTTTATTCACCTTGGAAGCACCTATCTCAGACCTCTGTGACAGGAGGATTCATCTCTCCTTTAACTTCTCTCCTGCAATCCTAGCCCGTTTCATTTCTTTCCTTGCAACATGTATCCTCACACCAATGCACCCTGAAGGCAGTTGCCGCAATGACTCTTGAAGAGATAAAGAGCCATCACTTTGGCTGGAGATGTACTCATCAGGAGCACGTTGTATTTTCTATTCAGTTCCTAATAATTTGCATGCAAAAATCACACCACCAAGTGTTTTCTTATTGACTTCCTGATCACATATTGGAAGCAGCCTACTTACACAAATTAATCTGACAAAGGCACTTGTCAGAGAACAACCAAACAGCTTAATTAGAACAATATAGGTCATGAGTAAAGATGACAGTATTTCATTTATTTCTCAACTCTCCTCCATCACAGTCCCTTGTGCTTTTTCTACTTGAATCAGCTTTGGAAAAGAGAAAGATTAAAGTAGGTCCTAAGGTTAGGAGCAAATCTCTTCTAAATTGGAAACAGAGTGTAAGCTATCTTCTTGACTAAACCCATAGTTTGGATCTGCAACAACCCTTGTCCTTTCCTCCCAAGGGATCAAATGAGCACAGACAACACTATTTCACAAGCAAATCAAAGCTCTTAGAAGTAATCCTGCTGCAGTTGGATAGCCTACAAGTCTCCTTCTGTTATATTTCAACAAGTCAAGGGGAAGGTGCATGAACTCTGGGCTTTAGACTAGATAAGAGCCTTCAAGTTCTTTCACCTTCAGTCACCTGGTCACCGACAGTGAATGGTTAATGCACCATGAGCAAACATTACCTTTATATTTTGAGCTCTGTTCTCAGCATTTTCATACCTCTGTTGTTGAATTCATCTGTTTTAAAAAGAAGTCTTTCTGGGTATTCTGAACATCATTTCTATTCCTGAGATGGCCAGAGGCAGATATCAGATATCTACTGCTCACAGAGCCATACTAACTACACTTAGCTGTACTACACTTCCCAGATATCATCCCTTTTCTATCATATCTACTACATGTCTCCGACCTAGCAAGAAACTGCTGACATACAAAGTACAGCCAGAGAAAACTTATTACAAGACAAGGGCTGATCACATCAGCACATGCCTCGATGCCTGAAGTGGTGCAGGATACCAAGTTGTGCACATGAAGGTAAGTTTATGTATGTGTTGTGGAGGTACAAGTTATTACCAGCCAACTCTTGGCAGTGCTTCTTAGCAGTGCCTGCTCCCACCCAATTTGAGTGAATCTAAGAACAGAGACCTCACAAAAAACAGTATTCAAGTGCTCCTACCTGAGGCAGGAAAGCCAATGTGCAAGAGCCCCGATCCTCAAGCTACAACACATGAAGTCATGCTGCAATTTAGCAAGTTATTTGGAAAAATCTATTACACAGTGCAATAATTAAGCAAGCCACATGCTCTTCTGTAGCTAGTTTTCTCCCCAAAGTGACAGGGTTATGTTCCATACTGGTAACTAGTCCCTGAGGCTGTGCTCTCCAGAAATGACAGTCCTACCAACAGTGCCAGTCCACAGGGCTACACCACAGCTCAGTTCAATAACTTATTGGATACAGAAGGGAAAACTTGACTCCAAAAAGCTGCTCTTTGTTATCGGATTGCTTTCACATACAACCTAATTTTCTTGGCAGCTAAGCCAAAACCTTGTGTTTCAGTGAATCAGGACTCCACTTTTTCCTTTACTGGAGGGACTGGGAAAGTGTGCAACACGAGGATCTTGCAGCACTTAAGCAGTACTGGAAGATTTAGCAACACTGAGCACATTTATAAGACTCCAAGAAACCCACTGTCATCATTACTCATCTTTATCTGAAGTAGTTTTATCTACAGTGCTGGAGTTTGAAACTTCTCACACTTATGAGGCAGTTCCTTCCAACTGTTCTCTGAGGAGCTTTATTGACACCAACATATGCATCTGAATGCCAGCATCACATCAGTAAAGCTGGTGGACCAGCAGCCTAGTTCAGGTCTATGTATGGACACAAGTCAATAACACCTTCATAAATCAGGCTGAGTTGGCTTAGTGAGGCTAAACCAGAGTAAAATCAGATTTAAACAGGTGCCACAGAGAAGGTCTGAGGCACTTAAGCACTGCTGCAAGAAGAGGAGCAGCAGCAGTGTTTGTGTACAGAATCCAGCCTCATCTTCATTGAGCCTCGTCTCCCTGTGTTATTTCCATTTATTTAGGGGAAAAAAGGGTGTCTCAATACTTTCGGTGCAAAGACAAGTCACTTTTGCACATGCAACATTCAGCATCTCAAGCTTTCCTTCAAATCTGAGCCATTATTTAGCTGACTCAAATCACCTTCTCTGGTGTAGCACTTAAAGCTCCCACTTTTCTATTCCAGAACCAAGAAACAAATATAATAGAACCCAAACTGCAGTCCCTACTAGACTTGTGCAAATATTTGTAAAGCGCAAAAAGAAATAGTTATTTGGTTCACATGGGGAAATCCCACGTCATGCAAGAGTGCAGGTAAAACTCAGCACAGCTCAGGCCAAGAAGAGAGTCACTTTCAAAGCGAAGCAACTTATTTCAAGTAGCAATTAAGTAAATTCCTACCAGGAAAAAAAAAACAATAATCCAAAGGATAAATAGCCAAAGCTCCCAAAAGCTTGAGGACTAGCAAGACATTTTCAGCTGACTCTAAATCCAGTCTGGTTTGGCCAAAGTCTCCACGTTCCCTCTTGGTTTGGTTTGAGCTAAATTTGATTCCCCTTTGGTTTGGCCAGAAAGCTGAAAAAAAATTCTATTTTCTATTAGTCACACAAGGCAAAGCTGGGCCATGATTTAATGAGATGCCAGGTTGTGTTCTCAGCAATTTTGTCTTGATCCTCCAATAAATGCCCTTTTTATGAGCTCAGTTAAGTTATAGCATTCATTCTGTTTCGCTGTGCTCCTCTCATTCCAGGCTGTGTATCTAGCAGCATTGAGTGTGGCACTCTGATGGTGAGAACTGGCAATGCTCCACCAAAATCACTGATACACCGAGTCACGCACGCTGCAGGTCTGCCCCACACCCAAGATGTTATCAGAGTAATAACACATTTCTCAACCAAATCATCAAAAGGGTCAAACTATGGAGACCCAAGAGAAACAGAAACCCTCTTTAAACAGGGCAAGAAAGGAAGTTAATTCAGAAACAAATGATCCCGTGCAGTAAGAAAAAGTGCCCAGCAGAGGTAATCAGCTAGCCAGCCTTTTCCTGTCCTGATGCAGAACAACAATGACACTTCTTGTTCTCATCCACTGCACATAAATCTTCCTTCGTGGAGCAGCTCCAGGCACAAGCCTTCAGAAACCAGAATTTGCGAGTGAGGAATGAAGCTGTGACCAGCAAGCCAGCTCACCCGCAGCTTGGCACAGAGCTGGTACAGCAACAAAGTCGCTCCAAGCTGGATCATTTTGGACTGGTAAATGCACTTTGCTGGGCTCCAGAAAGACTCATCCTCTCTAGCAGTTGATCTCCCTAGGCAAGAGCATTTCCTATGGGTCAATGCATAAAGAGACACCTCATCCTCTCTGTACAGATGCTGCAGGCACTGAAACGAGTCATCCTTCTCTTGAACAGATCCTCCCAGAGATCCATATTCCATATGGAATTTGAGAACACCTTTTCCTAATACAGCACCTGCAAGAGCTTCAGCTCTCCAGCATAACCTGTGAGAGCCCAATAAGGGTGGCCAGGCACTTAAAAGGAAATTAATCAGTTCTTTGAACCCAAAGAACACTTCAGATAGATGATGTTGATAAATTTTGGAGAAGAGGCTCTTGAAAACAAGACTTCGTATTTTGTAATCATAAATCTGAAGTACAATATTTGTTTTAAGGAGCTGAACTGTTTAATTTCCCATAGCACCCAATTTAGGTCTTTGAAAGAGAGGGCAATATTCTGAGGAATACACAGTAACTGAAGGACTATACTTGAAATCTATCCAACATCTGAATCAGAAGGAACATGGCTTTTCTATAAACCCACAAACCTCTGAGTCTACACAAATCCTTAAAACCTGAAACAGGCTTCTCATTACTTATGTTACTAATGGTTCTCTCTACGAGTTTTGCACAACCATCATGCATTAAATCTGAGAAGTTACTACCCAGAAGTTATTCTATTTGGCCAGCAGTGTTGCTTGATATTCAACACTACCTTGCAATACCTGCTTTTGAAGACCTACCTGAGTTTTTCTGAGTTAAACTCCTCCACATGAATCATTGCAATGACACGCTATACGAAAGTAAGCAATTTTATAGCAACACAGAGTGCACTCAAACCACTAAACCACTCTTTGCTTGCAGAAAGGCTTTTTTTCATCTGCTTTGCCTGTTAAACAGCTTTAGCACATCAGTTTAATGCACTGAAAATATGTCCTTCACCAACCTATGTGCCTCAGCAGTGCAGCTAAATGATACTGCTCTTCAACTGCTCAATCTAGACTATGAAGCAGCTTGCTTTCTTATTTTTCTAAGGATTCAGCTTTGGAAGAAAGCAATTATATGTATCATCTGGTGAGAAGAATATAGCCTGGAAGTTGTGATGTCTGGGGAATTCCACCCAGCTCAGGGAGCATTCGTTCAATAACCCATACAGCTGGTGTTTCTCTTAGAGGACTTCAAGGAGACATCCACCAGCAGTCAGTTAAAAGCTACTTTAACATTCTTAGCATTAGGTTTCATTCATTAGAAGTGAAAAAATAGTTTAAGATAGGCATTTGCATCTTTATATGCCAGAGAGTGAAAAAGCAATTAGGTGTGATAGGGCTTAGCTTGTGATGAGAGCTACTTTCCCATATGTTCTCCACTGGATAAGGGTAGAGGCCTTCACTGGACCTTTTGAGCTACAAAACTGTGCAACACCAAAACCTATAGCTTTCACAAGGGTTTCATCCCTACCTTTCCTGATCCACACATGTAAAGCATCCAATTTAACTACTACAGACTCCAGATCATGGGAGGCCTGGTGGTTCATAGGGAACTCTGAGCACCCTCTTATCAGTACATCTACCTGCAGCAATCACTGCATGCTGGAGGAGTACCAAAGTACATCCCTAGGCTCCTACCAACAGCAGAGGTTTCTCATGCTAAATAACCGCATAAGACTGAAGACAACAGCTCAGCACTTCCCATTCTGGGACAGGTCTGGTTATCCCTCAATCCCAGATTCTCTAATGAAACAATCAACCAGCAACTTCACAGTGGAGCTGCAAGAGATCTCGATGCCAGCTCGTGTCTTGCTGTTCTGGCAAATACCATGAGTAGGAGGAAGAAAGAACTGTGTTCATGGTTTCCAAGGTAAGAGATCCTGTCCTCCACTGACGAAGCTAAACTGTATTCTGAAGTTTGTTACTAATCTGTAACTCTGCAGTTTGCTTTGCAGTTAGGAAACCATGACGTACACCAGTGGGATGTGCAGGACTGTGCTACAATCTCAGCTACACAGAATTCCACTGAAGGAGTTTCAAGGTTTCCATGTTCCCTGGTATGGCTTCAGCAAGAGCAGGTTTTGGTCATGCCTGACAAAAAAGCCTATTATGGGTCAGAAGCCACTTGTTTCCCTGGACTTCAGTGGAACATTCAAACCTTGAGATCTTCAATTCCTCAGCAGTTTGTTCTGTCATGTGGCTATAGCCCAGATCCATACAGTACATCTGACCTTGCTGCTGGTTCACTAGACCTGAAACTAACAGGAAAGAATCAATTCCAACAGAAGCAGAACAGCTATTTCACCCTTGGTTTTCCCTATCACTCTTCCCACAGAAGATAATTCAGTTAAAGTGCAGCCCTTTCTCCAGCACAGAAGAGAGAGGGAACCAAAGTGTCATGTCCTTTAGGAATGGTCTTTTGCAGCCAGGCTCTGCACAGTTCTGAAAATCCTACACAAGTCATGTCTTCCTTTTTACCCTTGAAATCAGTGCAGAAGCAACACTGCCAAAACCGTACCTCTGAGCTGCTCTTCCTCATGAATATAATCCCAGAACAATACTCAAGCCTGTCTCATCCACTAGGAATAACAAGTTGGTTAAGGTGCACAAAACCCAGCAGTACTGGTTATAAAATCCAGCCAAGAGTATAGACTAAATGCAAGAATGAAGAACAACAGATAGCTTAAAGCTTTTCCCCGCTCTTTTCGTCAACAAATTCCTTTTACTTCAGAGCTTTGGAAATCATTTTGCAATCCGACTTCAAGAAAAATGTGAGATCTAAAAATATGGTTCACAATGTGTTGCACAATAGCTACAGCCGTAATACAGTGCAATAATTAGATAATTATAGTTAATAACTCATCACTGCTTTCCCACCACTTTCTTCTCCCTCTTCAGAGTAACAAAAGGAAGAAACAAGGAAAGTTTTGCACAAGACACCTTCAGGCTGTAAGCTTAGTTTTCAAATCATGTCTTGTCATGGAAGCTAGTATTACTCACATGGATGCATTTAAAGCTTTGGCACACTTTCTACAGAGAGGCTGAACCTACCCTTTTCAGTTTTATGTATATAATCACAGAATTTGTATCATGATCTCTAGAAATGCTTTGTTATTAAGTCAACGCTCTCCAAAGCCCTCCACAGAGCCATGTCACATGCCACAGTAGAAACTTCCACCCTCCACCCTTCCTAGAGTAGGATGTACATAACCTTGTTGCCACTGCTACCTGTGGCATCTGAAGTGGGCAAAACTGCTCCAAAGCCTCTTTGTTGATCAGTATAGAAAAACCATTTTACTGTATAAACTCTTCCTAGTTTGTGCAAGCTGCTCTGTGCATACCAGGCGTAAGAGTAGAGCCAACAGTAGCACATGTAACACAGACATTATCTAGTTCACTCACAAAGAACAGAGCCCTGATACGCAAGTTCCCTTTTTACATAGAGACCATATCCTTGTCTTTAAGGGGTTAGAAACAAGGGTGGATTTCTTGTTGTCTCTTGGTCATTTTTTATTCTTTTTATCTTTTCAATCATCTATTTCCAAGGCAGAATACTCCACTTTTTTTTTTCCCAGCCATAAGCAAAGGGTAGGAGAGGAACTGATAGTAGAAGGAAAACTATTGTGACAGTTGTCCTGGCAAACTGGCTGTGAAGGCTAAAATATGTGCATGCACTCCCCAAGCCTCTAGGCCCCTATCCAACATATCCTAGTAATTTCTCTAGGAATTAACATCTTTCTTGACAATTCAGCTTAGAGACTGCATATGCATAAAGCAACAGACAGAAGTCAAACTGCAAATGCTTTGGTTGGCTCGGTGACTCAGGTTCTGGCAGGAAAGAACGGGCAAGCCAAATGGTGAAAGGACAGTTTGGCTTGCCCAACATGCTTGACTTGGAGCCAATAGTTTCAAACCCCACTTTTGGTCAAGTGGAAGCTGGGGTGAAGCCACCATGTCTCATAAATCCCAGGTGACAGAGTCCTTACTGTCTTAAGTGTCTGCTCCAATGTTTAGCAGCGTTGACAATAAATCAGCACCTGAATAAATTGCCAGACAAAGTAATCACTGTCTAAATAGTGTTAGAATTTCTGACTTCAATTTTCAGTTACAAAATTTAGATGTTCTCATCAAAGGACCTATGAAATCTTTTGGTAAGAGTTCCCAGACTTTGGCAGGCAAAGCAGTCCATCAACCAGTCTGCTTGTCTCTTTCAGAAGTTCCTCTCATTAGCATTTCTCAGTAATTAGGATTTTCTGGCTTGAATTTATTTTCAGCATTCTTAGCTTGTTAACACCAGATTTCTATAGCATCCAAGAGTTTAATGGCCTGTAGAGACTGTGGTCACCTCTGCCTAAGCTACTGCTTGTCCAAGAGGAGCATTCCAATGCTGAGACTGAGATCCCACAGGGTGGATGAAGAGGGCATCACCGTCCTGACCTACAAGGACACATTCTGAAGCATTGTTCTTCCCAGTAGTAGCAAAACTGACAAGTTTTGAGCAGCCAGAGGATTCTGTTAATCTAACCCAAGTACTTACATGATACAGAGCCAGGACTGCTGATACTGCACCCCTGTGACTGTCGCTGTGACCCCTTGAATTGTATCTGATAAGAGGTGAACTAGGAGGAGAAGAGAGGGAAACATTACAGACTGTTTGGTTTGTCCCTGCAAATAACATTTTCTCTCAAATGGAAGCTAAGTACTAATACAAAGCACATTTATCTGCACAGTGGATTGATGCAAGGGCAGGGGGTGACAACAAAGGTGGAAACATTTGTCCTGATGCATTTGAATTCTGCCCTTAAGCTATTCACAGTTTGGAAAGGCAGCTGTTTGCTCCTCCCAACATCAACCTACTGCAATATTAGGCTATTAGATTAGCATTATTCAACACACGCAACACAGAGACAGGACTGGAAGAGGCATCTTCTGAATCCCCTGCCCTCTCACCCCCTCTTCCCATTTACTGTTCTTATTTTATGACACTGCTTAGTTTTCTTTATTGGCAGAAAGCCTAAATTAAAGAGATCATAAATGCAAAGCTTTAAGACAGGTAGCAAGAAGTAACCAAAGCATGAACATGCTTACTACATGCTCAGGACTTGACATATCTGTTAAACAAATTCACTCAGGCTGTGACAGTTACATTTGAGGTGCGATGTACATGTTTGTATATTCGCTCCTGTTGAGTCTGAAACATCATGGGTGCCTACAGAGAAATAATGCTTGGTTAAGCTTCTTTACATCTTGGGCTAAAAGGTAGTTTTTTAGACTATGCTATGACATTTGCTGATAGCTTAAGGTAATATATTTCACAACGCTGGCTACAGCTGCCCTACTTGAGTTTCTGGAGGAAAACAAAGTTCTTCTTGTCCCTTCCAGTGGGTAGCAACATGAAGGCTCAGCCTTCCCCAACCAATTACTCATCCAAAGCAGGCAAAATTCCCCAGCCTGTGTGAATTCAGATGGAAAAACAATCACAAGGCAAAGGAGCCATTTCTGAAGAGACACCATCGAGTGTCTCTGCTGAAGGGCACTGCAAACTTGTCTGAGGACAAGCACACCTAATGGGTCCAAACAGACAAAACAATCCAGTGGGTAAACTTCTCACCCCAGAGAACCCCACTATGTGTTATCTTAATGAAATAGGGACTTCACCAAAACATAAAATCCCTGGAGATATGAGACCCTTCAGCCTAAATGACATGGAAAAATAAGCCCCCAGTATCACATGCAACATGCAAGGCTGGGGACCGCACAGTACTGAGTGTCCAGCACACCACCAATGGAAAGGACAACAACTTAACAGTAACCCATAGGCAAAAGCAAGTCAAGAGTTGGTTACCATTCCCTTCTCGTGGGGTCCCTGAATCTGTGAATAAAGTGCTCATGATTTTTTCGAAGTTGCAGCTTGGCTCCATGTTCTCAGGATCTTCAGCAAAGTGCTTCAGCATCTCTCGAAGAACATCATCCAAGGAGGTGGCTGTTTCATCAAGGATGATGCTGGCTCTGGCCAAGAACCCATCCAGGTCTCTGTGGGCTCTGACTTCTTCCTCAAAATTCTTTAATTTCAGATACTGTGTTAAGAAGAGGTCAGAACATTAGACAGATACATGCAACACCTAACAGCAAAGGCCCAGGATCTGCACAGTTCACAAGCAGTTTTGCTGATGTTACTGCCACCCAACCGATGATTCTGGAATCAACTTGACCATTCAGACCACATTATAGAAGACAAGGCGGTTTATGCATTGATGCATTGTGCATTAATACATTGAAGGCCTACATTTTCAAGGCTTATTCTAACACAGTACCCATAGGCAAATACCTAGACACCATTAATTCTGCATTCTATGTCAGGCTATAAAAAACATAAGGGTTTTTTTGCCTAGGATAAAACACATAAGTTAGCCTAAAAGAAAAATGCCTAAAGGTAGCATTTAAAATCCTCTTCAGGTTTAAATAATTCAGGAAGTTCACAGAAATGTAGGAGAAGTTATTTGGAAGGAAACTGAGCTCAATAGCATGAAAAATTACCAGTATGCATCTCAGTGCAATCTAACCCACTTCAGCTCAAACTGGGAACCATCTCTTCCCAGTGCCTGAAGTTAGGGAGCCTGAGATGTTTTCTTCTTTTGTGCATAATGTTTAGCTTTGAATCAAATAAAGAAAGGCAGCAGACAGAGGCTGAAACTGTCTCAACACTGCTGGTTCCCTCTATTGTACCAGGCTCATTGGCCTTCAGATGGAAGAAACACCCATGCTGTATTACAGAATCTCAACTCCTTTCTGTATGTGTCAGCTGTGAAGTTTGTTAATTGAGTGATCAAAATGCAAATGCACTGTTCCCATTTCACAGTCCTTGGAAATCCACACATGGAATTAGCACTCACAGTGCTGGTCAGGAAGGACTGACAGTTCTGTCCTCTCCTTCAACAGCTTAAGATTGAGTGAGGAAATGGAACTGTACTTTGTTATATGGATCTTCCTTCCGACGGGAAAGCAGCCAGGCTTGAATTCATGATGTTGAGGACCAGATTGTCAAGATACATTTAAACCTCAGCTCCCCTTAAGCGCAGTAACAAGCTCTGAGTTGCTTTCACAAATCTGTCGCCAAGTTGCCTTCACAACCTGGACCTTGGCACATTCTTCCCTGAGTTAAAGGGCCACCCTTAAGTCTGACTCATGGATCCCCTCCTCTCACACATACCCTCTCTACCTTTTCCATTTATAGCCTAGACACAGGGAAAAAAATGCTAACATCTCACTAATTACTGTAATTATCACAGCAACTATCAAGTTGTCAGTACACATCCATTGCAATTAGCACTGTTTTACTTTGCATCAATCACTTCTTACACAGCATTCTCGAGAGGGAGGATTCTCTGAAGTATTTCAGCTCCCACTCCCAAGGCTTAGTTACCATCTGCTCTTAGGAGAGGAGACAGTGACACAGCTTCATTAAATTCCACCTAAAAGAGACCATATAACTGCAAGTGGTCGAGTCAATCTCAAATTATCACAGCATGAGAGCAGATTAAAACACCTATCATCATCTGTAACACTGGTGTTCATAGGGTCACGATATGACCAGCAACCACCTCCCAAAGGTAACTCATTTTGGTTTGTCTGGCATGCAGAGTCCCAGCTAGGCTGTAGGTTCAAAGAGCAAAGAGGCCAAATGACCTAGACAGGACTTAACAAGGCAGATGGCAGAGGAGATACCCATGAAGGCATCAGGGAGGTTAAGAGCATCAGGAGTGCCAGGGGGAAAGAGTGGCTTCATGTCACCAACTTCTCCCATGCATGAAAGAAGCCACCAGAAGCAGAACACTGGAAGGAGAAAGTTGAGTGATAGCTGAGAGAGTACAGAAATGAATCAAAGGCATTCAGAAGAGGGCTATTATCTGCCCACATCTTAATCATTTCTGATCCTCCAGCAGGCTGTGCGTGACAGCATCATTTGCTTGTTGTGGCAGGACAGCCCTATCAGCAGCTTACTGCAAGTCATAAGGATGAGGCTCCAGCTCAGCCACAGGCTTCAGGCAATGCCTTGGGTAAGTAATTTTCCATGCTACAACCTTCTTATCCTCCTGTTTTATTCCCCTGCTCTTTTACAGCAATCAGGGGCAATATCCATCCTTGTTATCACTCCCATACCATCGGGGAAGATACTCTCATTTAACATTACAAGGCAACTACCATGGAAGGATACAAATACATCCCTCCCCCTCCTCCAAGACAACCCAAAATCAAATGAGTGGGAGCATTGGTACAGCAACACCTCAGAGATAGCTCAGAAAGAGCTGCTCCAGTCAGGACACTGGTGGTTTCAGGAGAGAGTAATGATTGCTCCTTCACAAACATTTTTTACGTAGATAGATAAGTCACACCAGGATACCTGATGCTGGAAACTTGATGCTGGAAACTGCTTAGAAAGAAACCCAAGACCGCTACCCAAAAGCCAGCTTCATAGCACTGAGTATCCTCGATTGCAAAGCTGCACACTGCATGGCAACAAGAACAGAGGCTGTTGGCTCAAAGAGGAACATGTTGAAACAACCACCACCAACTTTAGGTATGTCTCTTGGCCAAAGTCACACACTATTTGTGCAAAAAAGAGCTTTCTGCTCACCAAGAAGGTCTAATATGCAAGTTATCTGCTGGTTGGCTGTTCTGAAGACCACCTCCACTTTCAGACACTGCAAGAACCTTACAAAAAGAAGTATCCAAAAACCATGTTGTCCCAGGCAGAGCTCTACCTGTGCTATTGCTGTGATCACTTGGGCAAATTTGCTCAGAAACACACCATGATAGTAATTAAGCAGTTCAAATCACATCAACGAGCTACTCCTTATTTATGCCTACCAAGTGCCATGCTGGATAACAACTGGACTGAGGCACAGATTGCTCTTCCAGCACTCCTCAAGGGACACAAGTACCACAGGCTACCACCAGACACAGGGACAACCTAGCAGGGAAACATCTCTAGAAGAAAGCTTCTGGCTTAAACACTTTTCTGCTAGCAGTTCCCTCTTCAGACACTTGAAGCCATCTCCTGTCTGACTCAGGTCTCAATTTCCTTTGCATCTAAAGTACAAAATATCCACTCATCCTGCCTGGAGGCAAAACCTGGTAATAACATCTTCTCCCAAGCCTCCTTTCTCCAAGCATGCTAGCTTTCTGGTATTTGTTGTTCAACAGCTCACTACAATGCTCAAGCATGAACTCTAGACCAGAAAAAGCAGGAACCCTACAGCTCTGAAAAGGAAAATTAAAACAGAAGAGACACTTCTGTGTTAGCAGTTTGAAAGTATTTCTTATGGGAGGCAGATCCTGCACTGGAGGTTAGAATTTGCACTTTAAGTGATAAGGTTCTTAGGTTACTTTCAGTCAAGTGCATACTGCTCAGAACCATAGCACTAGTATTAGACAAATCAGTGACAAAGACATTTTCATTCCAGAATACAGAATAACTAATTTTAACTTCCATGTCTTAATAGCAAAAAAGGTTTAATTTCTTTTTGATGGCGGTGGGTTTGTTTTGTTTTTCTGAGGGGGTTTGTTTTGGGGTTTTTTGTTTTAACTTTGGGGGAGAAAGGTTTCATCTACTGAAGCTGTCACACATTTTCCTCTCCCTATTAATTCAGCCCACTTAAATACCTTTTTTAGGATTTCAGCTTAGAGGCCTAAAAGCAAACCAGAGCTAAAGAGCTCTGTGTGATTCCCTAAAAAGCCTCCAAGTATTTGGTACATAAATTTCAGAACCCAAGGTAACAACCTTCAATGAAGCTTGCAGTATGATTTACCAGGATCAGTGATGCTACAAGTTCTCAAGGCAAGCAGGCAGCCCCTCCAACCAATAGATGAGGCAAGACTCAAGACAACTCAAAGCTTCACAACCCCAAAGACTTCATGTGGAATTAAATATCAACCCGCTTCCTCCCTGCATACTTTGTGTGCTTTCATAGTTGGAGATTTGTAATAACAGAGTTTATATGAGGGGTTTTTTTGCACTTTCACCTTATTGTTATTGACTTACAGTCTTGAGAGCAAGTGTAAACTAAGCATTGTTTCCTAATTGTCCTCCTAGACTGTGTGTTTCCAGGGAATTCACTCCTGCTGAACCTCATGAAGGCAGACCTGATTAGCTGGAATAAACAGGAAACCAGAATCACAGCAATGTCTATTGGGTGTTTCTGCTTTCTGCTCAAGAGGAGCTCAGCAGCCTGAATCTCTATGGTGTATGCTTGGATCATTTCACAGGCAGCTGCAGAAGAGAAAGTGATGAATTAACGCATCAAGGAATTGTCTCAGACAAAAAGCAGTGGAACAATCAGAATTACAGAGAACCTAGAGAATGGGCAGCACATGGCTTGTTAGGCTTAAAGAAAGAGGAATTCAAGGAAAAAGGCACTAACACGCCTTCTGTCTAGGCCAGTAACAAGCATCTCCCCACTCCCACAAAGTGTTTTAGGGTCCTTTTCTCTGCTTCTAGATGATGGAAGGATAAACTGAGCACGCAGCATCCCTACTTACCTTCCTTGATGTGTGCAGTAACACGCAGCCAGCACTTTCGTTTTCATCTGGAAAAGGGAAAAATAAAATCCAATCAGAACAGTGTTGCTATCGCAGGTACCTGACAGGCAGCAGGAACCAAGCAGAAGGCTCAGAATGAAGTGAAGTATCACTCTTTTGGCAGAGAGTGATCTCTAGAGCAAAGCAGAGATTCAATTTTTACAACATTTCTCATTTTGGAAGTGTAAACCAATCACAGAAGCAGCATTTAGCATTATCTGATTAGTAGGGGTTGTCTATTGCAACATTGGGGGCTTTTATTTTCAGATTCTCTATGTATTTTTACTTTTCCCTCCTCCCCCCCCCAAGAAAACAACTAACTCCTAATCCTTTAGGTAATCATTTAATCCAATGCATCGTTGTTTGATAGATTGAGGCTACGATTGCATGAGTCATGCTCAGTTGGAAACCATTCTTGTCCTCCTTAAAGAGTCAACAATAACACCCAGGCACTTCCAAGGGAGCAGGCTGCAAGAGATCACACGCAGTAACTCCAAGATGAGCAAATTAATGTCCTGTCAACTCACCACGCTGCCTCTATAAATCTCAGCGTAAAGCAACGGAGCTCTTGGGAAAGAAAGCTGCTGTTTAGAGACTATTAAGTGTCACTTAACATGTGCATGAGAGACAGGGGCAGGGGTATACAAGGCAGTTCCCAGTTCAAACTTTCAAGCACCAATGTTAACATTTTGTTTGGGTATGTATGAAGCAACTTTTGGGGTATAAGCTAAAAGACAAAGAAAAATCAGTTGGTTTTGCCACAAGGCCATTCCATATTGCTTGCATCCAAGGCAGCTTCTCTGTAGCATCATTAGTAGCACGAGTACTGTCTATGCATCCTTCTCCTTAAGTCCTCATTTTCACCCTCCAAAAAACCCACAAGACTGAGCTGCTATCAAAGTAATACATGAAACACGTGAATAGCTGCCGTTCAAATGAGCATGGAAAAAACCCACTGAAGATCAAGAACTTTTCCGAGGCCAAGCTGTGGAAAAGTACAGAGATTTAACACGGCGTTACAGCTACTCAGATGAGAGTTTTGCTCCCTTTCCAGATCTGGACTTCCAAATCCTAACCCATAAGAACTGCTGCAATCCCTTTTCACAGGCTGAACACACACACAGAGGCACCTTCAAGCTCAGCCCCTGTACTCTCCAAAATATAAGCTGATTGAGGATGCAATTCACATGACAACAGAACTCAAAACCAACCCAATTACTTTTTGCACAGAGAAAGTTACTTTAACCAACACCATTGCTGATCAAACAGGAATTCAAGTCATGCCCATGGTAGGGTTAAAAGGCTACAACTCAAACTGGGAGCAGATTTGACTGCAGTAGAGAGGAGGATTCATCTCCCTTATCTCCCAACTAAACAAAATGAGCCAGTTCAGAGGCTTTGGTTACATTGCCCAACTTTGGAAGAAGCTGGGTGAAGTTGGATGCTGTATGTGATTAAAAACATCACTTAACTAGACAAGTCTGCTGGTGCAAGGGTCCCAACTATTACTGTGCTTTTGATGCATCTTTTGGAAAACACAAGCTGCTTCATCTAAAGAATGCTATTTATTATTAAAAAGCAAGCAGCCAAATAAATCAAAAACATCAAGCATTTTCCTTAGCTTCTTATATTTGTAGTTCTCCATGGCTCACTTACTCAACTTACAGCCTAATTACACATGCAAAAGTATGCTGGAAAATTTGGAAGCCATAAATATTCAGTGAAGAGAAAACATGTTTTGGTTTTTCGGCTCTTGCAAGAAATAGTTTTAGAGACAAAAAAATACCCCCAACCCTGAACAACAGCAAGCACGAGCTAAAGAGATATCTGCATATCTGCAGTCTGCCCTTACAGATGCCTGCAAACACAACAGAAATTCATGCTGTCCTTTTATCATGCAGCAACTCTTGGTTCCTCTTATCAGTGTCAAGCATGTCTTGGTCTCCTCTACTGACAGCTCTCTCAGGTACTCATCTTGGATGAGCACCGAATGCTGCTTTATCAACACAAGCAAAACAATCTAATTACATTTGTTGGACTAGGATCTTTCAAGCTTCTCAAAAAGCTGTTCTGGGTATGGAGGTGATGCTTTGGAGCCTCATTCATCATTTCATCCAAGCAACATGCCACTCAGACTTGATCCACAGAGAGAAGACAGCTGAACACGGCCATGCCAGTTCTGGGTTGTTATCATAAAGGCCCACTGCAGTGCTATAACATTACTCAGGGACAGTAGCAAATCCACTGGAACATGAAAAATAGGAGGAAAACACACACAGACTTGCAAGCGCTCTCCTATGTCACTTGGGAGCCACCCATTTACTTACTGTGGGGGAACTCACTAGGCAATGTGGGATAAAACCTTGGCAGCGCCTCAAGGCCAGTTTGGATGAAGCTTGGAGCAACTTGCTCTAGTGGAAGATGTCCCTGCCCACAGCAGTGGGGTTATAACTGGATGATGTTAAGGTCTTTTCCAACCCAAACCATTTTATGATGTTCCGTGACACATCCACCAGGAGATAGCTTGGCTAAAGCCCAAGACCAACCACCATTAGCCTTTCACCCATTTTCTCCTCCTTCAAAGCACTATTATTGCTTCCTTCCAGTTATGCAGGAGCTGAAAAGACGCAACACCCTTGAGCCTTGCCCCTCTGTGGAGGGTCCAGCCCTTCATGAGGAAAAAATACATACAGAAAGCCATGAATCCACCCTCTATGACAAAGAAGAAACTATCCATTAATCACCAGTTACATCTCACTACAAGGAGTAACAACTAGAATTCACACCTGAATGTCAGGATTAAATGTACTTAAAAAGAAAGAAGAGGTCAGAGCCATGAAAACTTTTCACTTCTATTTTTATGGTCCTCCTTGCAGGAGAAAGCACACTGCAAAACTCTATTTTAGGCAAGCTAGCTAGCGACGGGCATTATTGTCTGTGTCCTCACACACAGTTAAAGGAGAGCTGCCAGGGGTGGCCGACCTTATCTGTTAGGCTGTGCTCCAGGTTCTGCCCAAGGGAAAACCAAAAAGCCAGGAACACATCTCCAGCATCCCCTGGCAGGCACATCAAGGGGACACTCATATCCCGAATTCCTAGGACGCGTGCACACAGGCACGCAGCTCTACTCATGGTGACTCGCTGGGAGTTCACTTCAGTTTTAGTGAAGCTGAGCAACTGCCAACATTAGACTTACGCTTGTGGCCTCGTGTCAGCACATTGAGAGCTCTGCCAAGGCACTGTGGCACGTCTCCATTGTTTGTTTCCCACCATTTGCAGAAAGCACCCATCCAGCTTTACGATGAACAAGAAGATTTAATATTTGGAAGCAAAAACTGGAGTGGGAAATTTGCTGCACTCCAAAGCAGTTTTATCCACACTGCCCTTTGAATAACATCCCGAATAG
>JBCJKH010001396.1:0-12505 GCA_039877255.1 Loriculus beryllinus
AGTCAATGGAATGACAGTGATTTATACTAGGATGAAGACTTGGGGGATGGATGCTTAAGAAGAGGGCTGTCTTTTCTTTGCTTTCAGTACCTGGAGCCACTTGTGGTTACAACCCTGCAGAAGCGAATGATAGCTTTTAGGCTTGATGGGCAGATGTCGCTAGGTAGCTGGGCATCTGCAGCGAAACTGAAGGCCACTTAAAAAATTCATCACCCTGGTAAATATTTTGCTGCCTCAATAGTCTCAATTTTGGATCATCAAATCGTTCATTATCTGCAGAAAAGGATACTTTCTGTGCTCTTATGAAAATGATCAATGATCCTTTAGCACAGAAGGCCCACGGGATTAATTTATTTTGTAAGCAGCATGTTAAAAAGACTGGTTCAAGCATTTTTAGAAAACTTACAGGAGGGTCAAGCCCACACCGGTTTCAGCAGCAGCATTTTTTTGGCCTTTGTTCTTACACTGGGAGTTTGAAAGATTCCCTAGAACCTCAGCAAGCCGCGAATTTTCATGGCGTGATACATCATTGTGCCGCTGGAATTTGTATGCCTTCAGGAGCTCCTTTTTGAGCAAACTGAGATTTATTTGAGAAAGTGAACTTTATGTTCACACTACAACAATTAGCCTACAAGTGTTTCCAGTATAAAGGGCTACTCTAAGTGCACCAACCTGCAGATTAAAGGCTCCCTGAGTATAAATTGGCATGATGCACTGTAAATGATTCACAAATGGAGGAGTCCCTAAGTGTGCATTGACTCACTACACCATAACGTCTCCTACAGAGATTTTACAGCATCGTATGCCAATGATCCATGGATTAAGGGCTCCCTAAGTGCACATTGACACGATAGACTGGAGCTGTTTTGGTCTATCGTGTCAATGATCCAGGGATAATGACAGTGTCTTGTGCAGATCCACTGAGACCAGCGTTGTTGTGGTTCCTAATGGAAGAGCCAAAAGTGTCGCACTTAAGTCGTATTGACCTTTTTGGGTGCTAAAGGAACATGGACAATATTCTCATCCTTCATACCAATCAAGGAATGTCTTCAGCAGTGCACTGTGTAGTCTACCTGGCTTCTGTTTGTGAATGTACATGCATATACAGGCTCCTGTAAAAAACAGTGGACAAGTGCACTTTTATACATTTTGCATACATATGTCTATTCATACAGAGCAGGACCCTCTCACTAAAATTTTGTCACTGTCCTTGAGCGTACCAAGGCTCAAGCTGAGGAAGAGTCATCCTAGATACAGATTGACTTCCTATGCAAAAGAACCTCTCCCTAGAACAGAGCAGGATGGGAAGGTATGTGGTTTAACTCTGAGGGGCAACTAAACTGCACACAGCTGTTTGCTCACTCCCTACACATCAAGATAGGGGAGAGAATCAGAAGAGTAAAAGTGAGAAAACTTCTGGGTTGAGATAAAAACAGTTTAAAAAGTAAAGCAAAAGCCACACACACAAGCAAAACGCAACAAGGAATTCATTGACCACTTCCCACTGGCAGGCTGGGGGGGCAGGAAAAGTTAGGATGAAAAAAAAAATCAGGTTGCAAATTGCAGGAGAGGCAGAGTCAAAGAAAAAAATGCAATAGGCTGAAGATAGAAAAAGGTTGTTTCAGGTCCATGATTATCTGTCTGCTCCACGTGGCTGGTTCTACCTGATCTCATCCAAACAACAGAATTCCTGGCCATGCAAGTGAAATGAGTCTGATGTCTAAGCCGTGCATCATGTTAGCATTTTGCTTCTGAACCTGCTAAAGCAGGTATTTCAAAGGAGATATTTGAGAAATAAGCACAACTGATGTTTGTCCTGAGTAACAAGACTTGAAGGATCTTGAGAAAAACATTCATGGGATATCCATCCATCTAAACTTGTGACTTCTGAATTAAGCTGTTTAATGTTTCAGTGGGCCTGGCCACAGCTCCATCTGAACTTACTAGAAGATGCTAGGCTCACAGATTGAGCCTAAAACAACTACTGCCAAAGGAAACCAGCAGTATGTGTGCAAATCCATCTTTTTTTTCAGACTGGTCTTTCACACTTCTTTCTCTGCTTTTCTCATAAGAGCAGAACTTAGGGAAAGTTTCATTGGACCAGCAATTGCTAAGTGCAGAGCATTTGTCTCTGTTATTACACTTAGAGTGGGCCAGATAATTTTTATCATTTGCAGGTAGACTTGTCTTTAGAGTTGGAAAATATGTTGGAGATCTTGATTTTTTTTATAAATAAAGGTGATATTAAAGGTTCTAGGAAATGACTGAAAAAGAAAATGTAAAATTCTAAATATCCGATCAAAATTGGAGTCCCATCAACGTCCAACTCAGAAGAAACTTATAATATTCTGGATACATCCAATTGAAAAGGAGACAAAGTCTGTAACTGTGATTGTGATTTAAATTAATATTTTACATATTGACAACTGGATCTTTGGTGAAAGGCTGCTTAAAGTTGCAATATATTGGTCTCTCAGGTCCACTGATGTTCATCAGAAAAAATTCCGTTATAATATGCTGTTTTCTGAAATGTTTGAATCCTTTGACTCCTGACAGTCAAGAGAAAAAGTGCATATTAGAAATATTGAGAGTATTTCCATCTTCTGCATAATTTTACCTTCATAGAAACTGATGTCTGACCTCATTTTGTCTTCAGAGGTAAAATACAAGCTGCCGAGACCCAAAGGAAACAGAAACATCCAGAGATCATTACTGGTGTTTGGGAGCTTAAATCCAAAATAGCTTTTTTCTGTTGATATTCCCGAAATGACAAAATGAATGAAGTTTGCCATTTTATTGGAAGCTATCACTTTATTTATAGCACACATTTGTGCCACTACTTTAATCATGTTCAAAAGGACCAGGAATGGGTGATCGATTACTGTATTTCTTAATGCATGAGGTAAGAGTTTCCCTTTCCCAGGTTTTTACTAACTGATTTTCAAGAGTGAGCTGCTCCAGTCTCCCCATTCCTAGAAGCTCCCACTCCATGAAGAGATTCTGACAATATCTGATGACAAGTATGGAGATTCTGAGAAACAGAAATTATGCAAATATTCAGTACATTAATGATTGATCTCAAGAGATACATAACAGAAAATATTGCTTGCAGTTGTTCAAGCAACTTCTCTCTTTGCCACAGAAGGTCAACTGATAGATGGTATTTAGTGCTAAGGTAGTCATAACCTTATTAGCTTGGACAGAAAAATACCACCACAGCAGGAAATTAGGGTATGGGATGAACAGTTTTGAGTTGCAGTCCGGAACTCAGCACTGTCTGAAGAAGGCAGAAGTAGAAGGGACACTTCCTAAAGAAGTGTTGGGAATGCAGAAGAACTGGAGAGTCTTAAAATTGAAAAACTTCCTTGGAAATGCTCTTCACAACAGCTATCTTTGACGGCTTCACAATCTACCTCCACATAAATGTCTAAACAGCCTATCCCAGCTGGCTATTGGTGATTAGGCTGGTCTTCAGGATTCCTTGCTGCCTTTAGGGAGAAATTACTGAATTTGATTCTATGTGGGACAAACTGTGCATTTCTTTATTACTAGTACAAACATCAGTAGCATACTGTGAATTCACCCATCTTGATAATTATTAAGACTTTCTGCTCAAGGACTTTCCTTCTGTAAATCTCAGCTCCATTTTTAGCCAATCTCAATTTTTAGTCAATCTCTACTTTCAGCCAACCTCCCTCTTCACTCCTTCCCCCCTAAACATGTGCACCATGAAATTTAAATTTAAAAAAGGCAAGAAAAAAATCTGTAGCAAAGCTTCTCTGTCTATCACTACTGGTAAAAGGAAGGGAAATACCCTAAAGTGTAAGTCATAGTTGGTTAAAACACATCCTCCAGAAAACCTAGCCTTGTTTTGAAGTCATAAAGAGACAAGAACTCCTACACTGCCCATCTGTACCTCTGAAGCATTTTTTTCCCCGATAGTGAGATCCACTTTTTAGTGGGTATCTGGAGAAGATGGCTCCCCAGGGATTGAGGTACATGGCACCTTCTAGGATAAAGCTTCATGAGCTGTGTCAGAAGAAGGGTGGTGTGAAACTCTTGTATCCGCACATGGTTGTCTCTTTCCATTGGAGGTGTCTTTGGCCACTTAAGGGATCTGTTCAAGCTGGATGGGGTGGCAACGGACCTGTAGGGAGACCTACACCCATCTTCCCAAGGGCATCTGAGGTGGCATCAGCACCTTGCCTGGGGAACAGAATCAATGCCACGAAAACTGCACAGCTTGTTGCAAAATTGATGCTTTGCGTGTGCAATTTATAGCTGTTCTAAGAACCTTTAATTCCCATGCACATATCTGAGATAAATATATCCTGAAAAAATCTTCCCCTTTTTTTTTAACTTCCAGATTTTGACATTTTCACCCCTAGCATTTAATTTCATGATGAAGGGAACCTGGCTTCTTTATACAGATGTAAACTATGCTAAACTTTTCCCTTATGAAAGATCTTTCAAACATTAGCTGAATAATTTTTCTCCATTTGACCATCTGAGTAATTACTTTAGAATGCCCTCTCCTGTATTTCTTTGCTAACAGTCAGACCCCTGTAATAAAATATTATGTTCAAAATATATTTTAGAAGAAAGGTATATAATCCTATTAATGGATTTCTTTAAATTCTCTATATGTGTTTTGCAATGCAATAAGCATATCCACAGCAATTTTTAAAGTTCTGCTTCAGGATTTATGCACTCTTAATGGATGGAGATTATTTCTTCGGATAATATAAATATCTCAAAGATTTAATGAAGCCATAAAGACATTCATTAAACTTCTGTAATTAGAATTATAGTTGCAAAAGCTTCAGTGTGCTAAATATACCTGCAGTATTTCATTGTTTCAAGTTTTCAGTAAACAGTTTTCATCCGAGGGAAGAACTCAGAGCTGTGAGGGTGGAATTCACCCCCAACATTGCTAGAGGGCCCTGAATGTCACCTCCTCTCAAACTGAACAAATAACCTATGAAACATCATTTATGGAGACCAGCTCCTCCAGGCCACATGCAGCCTGCCAAGATCATCTCTTTGGATGCTGCTGTGGAGCGTTCCTCAATTAATTGCCATCTCCAGCTTGCAACAAAGGCTGAAGATAGAGCCCTCATTTCTCAGCGGTGTTTCCTTGGTGTTGGATCAAGACCACGGATACAAACCTTGTACAACCATCTAGGTGAATGCTGGGAGTGAATTTGGCCCTAACTTCTCACTGATAGTAGGGAAAAGTAATTCTTCTAATGAATGTTGGAAGTCAAGACATTTCTCCAATTCTGTTCTTGTTCAGGCCACTTTGCTCTCATGCAAATGTTTCCTCTGTTTTCTATGCAAAATGACACGGAGCCCAGCAATGATGTCTCGGAATCCAATCAGGAAACCTGCATAAAGATGAAAGGTCTTACCAACGAGAAGTGAGCTTGCTAAACTACACCTTTCAATGAATTCAGACAAAACTGAAAAATGTTGTTGATATCAGATCCTTAGGCTGATTACTGAAGCGTTCGATTTTTCAGCATGTCAATTCATCACTGTCTACCTGGTTATATTTAACACTTTCTCCTGTTTCCATCCTGTCTGCTGAGATAGGCAATCTCTGTCACACGGTATCTGCTTCACCAGAAGGTCAATAGACCATTGTGGAGGCCCATGAGTCCTGTTCCCAAGTCACCTTGATTCTCTTCACAATATTGCTGACGGCAGGTGGAGCTTCCACATCTTGTGGCATCTAAAATATTAATGAGATTAGAGCTTCCATCCTTCAAACAGTTCTGTTCCTTTTTGGTGCTTTGTGATTATGCAGCCAGTCAGTGGAACACAAAGCCTCCATAGCAATGGTTGATACCCTGTGCTGTTATTACCAAAGCATTCCATTAGTTACACTGGTGTTCATTCTGTTCAAGAAAGTGCATTTTAAGTTAGCCACAGTTTCAGAATTTTCGTGGAAGGTACTAAGCTTTTTATAGCTCAATCTGGAGCTGAGAGGTTTGGGATGTACATGTAAAGTTTATTTTTGGTTACAGTTCACCAGTCCTGGCCAAATTATACACAATATATATTTGGGAATGGTGGCTGACAAGTTCCATGTACTCTAGACTGCTTTTGGGCTACCTGGGAGTAGTTCTTAAGCTTTCCTAACTCCCTGTTGGAGGCTACCTCTGGTGCCACAGCTCTGATGTGAGACTGAAGAGGGTTAAACAACCTTCTCATCTGCTATTTTACTGCCAGTGAGGGGACAGAGAAGCAGCACAACCTGTTAGGTTACCTGCCTGTTTCTGTCAGGCTATCCCTTGTTGTGTTCCTGGATCCCAGATTCATGTATGTGCACATGCACACATGTGCACATGCTTTGGAAGTTGACTGATACAGAGAACAATCACTGACTGATTAAAAGGCATTTATTATTAAAACCTGCTAATGGTTTAGCACAGAATGCCTTCACTAGTTTCTTGGATTATTTTCCAGTGATCTCTGAAACAAACTCTGCATCTGGATCCTTCAGGATGTTAGGGAAATAGGCTTTTTGATATTTGGCTTCTCCTTTTGTGAAACGATAATCACACATCTTGCCCAGCTTTGTAAAGTGCTTTGAGATCTATGGTGAGGCACTATATAGGCATTCTAAGTATGATTTATTTCCTTACAGGGCCTATCCCTAAGTGGCTTGTTGAAGAAACAACATTTATAAATATGCATAGCTTCCTGGTATAGAATTTTTCCTATTCTTTTCAGAATATACAGGCTAAGCTGTTATTATTCACTTTTCCATTTTTAGAATCCACTATTAAATTGCACTGTGGTGCTATGTTGTACCAATTAAAATAACTACTGTCTATTTGGCAGTCCTTTAATGGGAAATGAAATTCACTTTTAGGCATATATCATGGTAATACATATATCATATGGTATACAATTTAGATCATTTTGGAGCAGTGTAGCTGCATTAGCTCTTATTCCCTACCTAGTTGTTGTTACAAGCATCAATTTTGTTAATTAAGAATTTTAAATCCTGTGAATTTATAGGATAATTATGTTTTACTTCATAAGTAGGTCTTTGCCCCTCTACAACTATTATCAAAATGTCCATTTATATTATTTGCTGGTGGTTTCAAAGGCTGATGAATTTTTGGGTGAAGATTTATCCTTTTGTCTAAGCTTCGCCCGCTGTGAGTCAGCTGTTTGTCAGCAAAACAGAACAGGGAAGACTTTTGACTTAAATCTTCTTTTTTTCCTTTTTTTTTTTTTTTTTTTTTCCAAAGAAAAGCCAATTCATCAGGTAGGAAAGACTGCTGCTCACACTCTCAAGTCCTGCCAAAGACAAATGGCTGTAAAAATTTAAAATCAATCATTAACAGATTAGCTGTTGGTCCAAAGTAAATAGCAATCAGCTTATTAGGCATCAGGCAGAGTGAGATAAAGGGGAAGAGTTATTGAAAATGAGGATGTTTGCTGGGGCTGTGCTGATGGAGCAGAACAGGGAAAGGCTGTTTCTTTGTTGCTCTAATTACAAATGGAAAATAACCTGCAGTACTGAACAAGTTGAGCTCCCTAGCTGAATTGAATGGAGCATAGTGCTTATGTTCTACGTCATGCCTTGATTTATCTTGATTATCAGTAGTTTGCACTACTTCTTCCCTTCCCAGAAGGCCCTGTTTGGCATTCTTTTATATTGAAGTAAATGGCATTTTTGGCTTTGCAAAAATGGGGGAGGGGAAGTTGCCACATTAGAAATGCCCTTCTCATCCAAAATATAGTTTCCATACAGGAAATTCCTCTCATATGATGGAGTTTTGTTTGTGACAGGGTTTCATTATGGTTAAGCGACAGATTGCTGGTGACTAAATCACAGGCAGCTTTGTGCCACAGTTGCATTCTGACATGATGAAATTCTGCAGAGCAGATAAATTCAGAAGGCAGCGGATGTTGTAAGAGGAAACGGAGAGGGAAAAGGAGTGGAAGGGGAATGAGGCTGAGAAGACAGAAACAAAAGAAGCTGTATAGGAAGCAAAGCTGAGGGGAAAGAAGACAAACAATAGCTGAGAATAAAATGAGGTGAGGAAACAGAAAACACAAAGTAGTGAAATAGGAAGTAAGAGGAAATGGGTACAAGTTAAAGTCAATGACGAAAGCTCCCTTTCATCATGTAAACACTGAGGTGTTTACATAGAGAGTAACTGACCATTAGAATGATTTATCAGAAGCTGGGGCTATTTCTCCATGATCAGGCATGTTAAATCCAGGCTAAGATATTTTTCTAACAAAGCAGGATACCTGAGAATTGTCATTCAGCAGAGTCCAGTGAATAGAAAGCTAGCCTGTTTGCATGAGAAGAAATCTGGGAAAGGTACCTTTCTAATAGTGCTGTGATTCCACATCTTACAACGGGGAACCCTTGAACAGTACCCAACCTGAAGGTAGTAACCTCAGGAAAATCACTGCCCACCAGCCTGGTGCAACCTCTGGTCCCTTCTGCTCCAGGCATGGGCATGAGGTTACACATTGCTGCCTTGTCCCTGGCATCCACAAGCATGATACAGAGGCCAAACACAAAAAGTGGGGATCCTTTTTTCACAGTTTCTTATGAGAAAAGAAGAAAAGAAAGAAAATAAGACCAAATGAGTGAGCTCCCTCATGCTCTTACTTCTTTTTCTTTAGTAGGAAAATACACCTAAAGCCTGTCAGAAGAAAAATTATTCTAGTACTCTTTAAACTTACTTTTCCATTAAATAGGTGTGGAGAAACAGGAGAGTGGTTATTTCCTTTCCACCTTTTACATTTATTTTTGTCCTTTTTTCCTTACTTCTCCTGTGGTATAAAAATTAAAGTGTCTATCTTCCATTCATTTTCTGCTGGTTTTGCTTTAATTTACTGTCAAAGATATCCAAGCAAAAATTAATGTAATTACATAAATGTGATTTCAACAGAAAGAGAAAAGAGTGAAGTCACAGAACAAATACAGCCTAATGATTTTTTGCCAACATTTTCACAGAAACGAGCAGTCAGCTGAAGTGCCAAATTAGCAGAAGTCTTTTCCACATGCTGAAATGGCTGAATAAGCTACACAGAACAAAAATGACTTTTCTGAGTACGATTCATGGAGTCCCAGGACAGCAGCCCACACCTGGGGGCGACAGAGCAGTGGCAGTCTGTCATCCTTGAGCTATTTCTCCATGCATGGAGGAGGAGAGAGGCGATGCTGCTTTCTGTCTACATCAGGAATTGTTTGAATTATTTACAATGGACGGAAGGATAGCTCGGGGGTGAGGGTGGGGAGGCTGGTGCAATGCTATGGGCATTGATCCTGCCAGGAAAAAGAACAACCTGACTTGCAGTACGAATGGGGGTCTTGCAAACGTGGAGGGAGGGCCATCTTCCAGTGTCATCTTCACAGTCTAAAAGGGAGCTCCATGCATATTATTCATGTGAATGCAGGTTGTAAGATTGTCTAGGGGTGTCATATTTCAAGACAGATTCTTGTCTTCTTCACTTCCTACATACTGGTGTCCTCTAGTCTACAGCACAAGGGAAGCTGTGCAGTGATCTTTGTGCATTTGCAAAATGTATCCTGAAGAAAATTGCCAGGTTTTCACTGATTTGCTTGCAAGAACAGACCAAACGCAGAGGAAGGGTGGAGGGCTGAGGGCTGGCCAGTCACTGGGATGCTGTACAGAAAATCAAGGAAGGCAGCTGCAGGACCGGCTCTTAATAACAGGGTAAGACCAGGAGTAGTTGACATTAAGACCATAAAGAAACAGTTATATTGGTGACACATCTTATACAAGGGCTGCCTTACTAATTTTCCACCAACATATTCTGTTATACAATTTTTGCTTCTTTTAATTAAGTGTTTCAAGAGAAAATAATGGGATCTTAAAGCCTCATGTATTTTGTAAAAGGTAGTAGTAAATTGTGCAGTTGTGACCTTTTCAGCCTTTTGTAATTTGATTGGCTGTCTGTTCTTTTCCCTCCACTATTTACAGCTGCAGTGAACTGTGCAGAAGGGGTAGGATGGCTAGCCAGCTGAGATACAGAATATTTAAAAGGTTAAAATGCTGCAACATACTGGTGCCTTCCGCAGAGTATAAATTTTGTTGTGTTGATCACATAAAGGATTGAGAAATTAGATGACTTCATGAATCATTTTTTGTGGGACAAAAAATGCGACCGAAATGGGGGAAAATAGTATCACTCTGACCCCAGATCTGGAAAGCATTTTTTTTGTGTGTGTGTGTATTATTTTCATCTATTACGACTGCAGTAATAGATGAAGACACATACTGAAGTGCAGGATTATTTTAGCAGTCAATGTATATCTACGAGTGATACAAAGACAAGCCCTGCCCCAGAAAGATTGCAATCAAAGCATCTTGAATCTGTTCAACAGGTGACTAAATAGAGGTGGTGACCTTCTAAGGAATAAATATTCCTTTTTTAGCATGCCAGAGGGAGATCTTAGGGAAAACACAGTATACTTTGAAAGCAATTCCTTAGCAGATGGAGCCAGTAACATAGAGACATTAATAGCCATGTAATGATTCCAGAGGGCATGTGAGGGGCAATGTCAAATAATTTGGCACCCAGGCAATATGCTGAGGAGATTGACGGAAAGGTAGCAGGAGAGCAACAGAATCTCAGGCCAGGATGGTACTTGAGACACTAATGACTAAAAGAAAAAATCCTCAAGTTTTGGTGCTTCCGTTTGCCATCAACTAGTCTGATGAACAGTGTCTGTTTCTATGGAAGCTTTTCTCAATAGAGAAGACTGCTTAGGGCAAATCTGAAGGAAGGATTCTCAGAAGAAAAAAAATAGCAAAGCTTGGCTCCCCCAGTCTCAAATTTCTTTTGAAACACAATATCCACAAACATGTTTATTTTGTGTACAAGACAAATCTGAACAGTAATACCAAAAGAATTAGGGGTCGGGTCTCATAAATGCAAGCAAGAAGCTTTCTGGCACTGTGTACGCTGTTACGGCAGAGCACCAGTGGCTGGACCTTTTGCTGAGGCTGAAGGAGTGAGGCTGTGTTTCAGCTCCCTGTCCTGACCGCGCACATGTCCACACGTGGCTGAGCACAGCAGGGGAACTACAGGAGCACCATAAATGATGGAGTGGGACAGAGATATGTGCAGAAAGAAATGATGTATCAACTGGAGTTGCAGATACAGTTCAGAATTGGGGCTGATAGTGTGTTTAGGTGTGTTAGTTCTAGTTCCCTGTGCTCTTGGATGTGGAAAGTTTCATCTTGTTCCAGTTGTAGCTCTGGATTAAAGTCAAAAGTGTAGGGAGAAGGATTGTTACCATGCCGAGATACCGGGAAGATTTCTTCAGAAGACAATGCCAGTGTTGCTTTTGATCCATCATTTGAAACAACTCATGATCTCGAGGGATTTATTTTCTGCAGCCATTAGAACGGAATGTTTTCATTGATTTGGATAGCCTCTTTCTGGAGGAGCTGCAGCTGCCGGGACAAACAAGCCTCCATTCTGCTGTGCTGATCCCTCTGGGAGCTGGGGTTGATTGACAAGGGGCTCTGGCTTGGGTAGACTTGTGTCCCAGCGTACAGGAACTGATGCATGCATTTCAGCAAGAGCAGCCTTGGCAGCACCGAGACAGGGAGATTTTCCTCCTTTCCACAGGCACTGAGACGCAGAGGAATGTGTTCCCAGCCTATTTGTGATCACGGGACAAGCAGAGACAGCCCAGGAAGCTGGTCCCAGCCCTCTGCTGCTGTTCCCAAGGTGGCTTCTTTCACACTTTCCTTGAGCCATGCTCAGTGGCAGTAGCAGGAAAACCATTGCAGGAGATGGGGGATTGCTGCAGTTAGCTGGGGTATCCATCACTTGCAGGACAGGAGTTCCAGAACAAACAGCCTCACCTGAGGCTAATCACTGAGGACCTGAGACAGACTAGACATGCTGTAGGGACTTCTCATGCCCAGGCATCCCTGGATGTGCCTGTGTGCAGCCTCCTGACACCTTGCTGTTCTGTGGAGGTGTGTGTGTGGGGAATATTCTGATGTCTCCTCCAAATATTACAGCTGTCTCAGATACTCAGGGACCTCACCAGCCCAGGGACCCAGTTTCATTCCTCCTCCTGCCCTGTCTGCACCATAGCTGCTCTGGCCTCCTGTATTTAACCCTTCTCTTAGGGGAAAATGGGAAGACATTACTGAGGCAGTCAGTTTTGAAGGTGATAAGCTTTGATGCTCTGTTTACTGGACCCTGGGGCCAGTTGCTGAGGGTGGTGGTGGCTTGGTTGGCCTTGAGAGCTTAGAGAGGGCAGTGCCCAGTCCTGCTCAGCTGCTGCTTCTCCTGGAGGAGCCCTCCCCTCTGTTCCCTTTTTATTTCTCAACCAGCCCATCTGCAGAAATATACCAAAATTATAATATATGTATTAGGACATGGAACTGTTGGAACAAGTCCAGAGGAGGCCACAAGGACTGATCAGGGGACTGGAGCACCTCCTGTATGAAGACAGGCTGAGAAAGTTGGGGCTGTT
>JBCJKH010001399.1:0-11105 GCA_039877255.1 Loriculus beryllinus
CAATATCTATCTTCAGTTCAGACTCCCTTGCAAAAAAATTGCTGTAAGCCATTTTACACTCAACTAAATAAAGGCCAAGCCTCATCTTGGTATAAGAACAAAGCTGATTAAAAGCTGGTGTAATGTATTTCTAGCTGTTTGAGATATTGTTCACATACTGAAGCATTGGCTGTTGCTATAACCCTCCTGTACCGATAGCCAGACAAGGACTGGTGAATTGCTGATCTGACACTGTGATGTCATGTGATAGTTTTTCCACCCTTGGGGAATTCTCCCTAAAGAGTTGAATTCTGTCTCAGAACTGTTTTGCACTGTTGGAACAGTTTAAAGAAGCTGCCTCCTGTCAATCGGTCGAGCCTGTTGTGTCTAACAGATGTTTGCACTCCTGTCTCAGAACTGCATGAATTCACATCTGAGCCTTAACCTGACAAAGCACATTTGAGTGGGGTCCTTTTCTCTGTGTTGTTTGCTTTTCCACCTATTTTATTCTGCCAGGTATGTGCCAATGCTGAGTGCTCTGTGCATGGATATCCTCTAGTCAGCACTCAAGTCTCTAAGGGATCTTTCAGACAAATAGTATGCATGTCTTTTACCAGAAGCTTTCTAATCTGACATTATGAGTAATACAGAGCATGTCAAGAATGGCTCTTTGTTCTAATGGAAGTGGCAGGTTCCTGAGCTGGAAGTTAGGACTTTTTGGTCTTTAACTCTGGAAGGGGAGAGGTGCAACCTTCATTACTGTGGGGAAGTAATTCTGCTTGGTGCATCTGTTTGTGCTCCCGATGTTTGCCTGTTTGTCTTTTTTCTTGGACGACAGGGTGTTTGAAACGGTGACTTTTTCTTTTTTTCTCATTTATAGTAATCTGAGAGGTGAACCTGTTCTCCATCAGAGCCTGTGGAATTTTCTCCACTACAATGAAAACAATTGAAAAAGGTGTTGTAAAATATGCTATGCTGTAAAAACTATTTGCTTACATTTCTCTCAAATTTGTACATCAAATTGGTGATGAAAATGCAAGTCTGTGTTTTGATATCAGCTAAACCTAACGAAACCCATCTTTTTCCCCATGAATTTCTATTCTTCCTTCTCGATGTTCCTTACTGTATCCTAAATATATTCCTATACTTTTGCTTTTCATATAAATGTGTGGATTGCCCTTCATTTTCAGAAAGTCACTCAAGAGCTCAGTGACTTACAGAAGCCCTGGGGGAATTTTTGTGTGTGTCTCCCAAGTTCAGTCTTTTCTGTCAGAAAATGAGGCAACTGTTCCCAGCTGATCCCTGGGGAAGTGGAGAGGTTGGTGTGCCCCAGGAGGGGTTAGCTGTATTTGACTATGGGACCCCACCTCAAACTTCCTCAGCAACAGGAGAATTTTATTTTATGAGCTCTCTGATGTGGTCCTTTCGTGCTTTCATACTGAACACACATTTAATTTTCCTTTTGAACTACATAGTATGTTTCCAACATTAGCAGTTGGAAGCAGCTTTCTTTCATTCCACCAACTCCAGAGATGGAATCCTTCTTCTCTACCAGTTCTTATCTTTACAGTAAATTCATGTATCTTTTGAAACTGAGCATTGTGCTCATGGCTTTACTTTTATGTGTTCAAGAAATTGTCTAGTTTAAAAACAAAATATCTCATTACATTTGTGAGAAAATTTGCTTTCTTAAATCATTTGAAGCTATTTTTACCAGGCCATTTCTCCAGCAGGTTTATGACCTCATCTTTTATTAAACTTTATCTGACCTCGCTTGTTAACAGAGCTCAGACGTATTAGTTTCCTAGCTTCTCTTTTACCAAGTGACACTCACACTGGTGGTGCTTTCCCATTTGGAGAGCTGCTTTTCTTCCAGCTGCACAACAGGTGAAAATCAATTCAGCTCTGGAGATCGTTTTCTTACTGTTAGTATGTAGGCATGGTTTGCTCTTGGTGGTTTGCTGTGGCCTTTAGTTTTCCCCTTCCCCCTTCTTGAAGTGTGTAGCCTGTTCACCTGCTGCCAAACTCCAACTGTGCCAGTTAAGAAAGGGTCTGCCTGACTCTTTATTTTACATGGACGTTAATAGGTGTTTCTTGGAAAACTACATGCCACTTCTTCAAATCAGCACTGCATCCACACCTTGAGTGATGGTGGTTTCCAGATACTGATTACTGAGCTGTTCAAAGTCCCCTTCTCTCACGCCTGCCATGTTAGGAAGTTGAGGGCTGTCTGCTTAGTAGCCTAGATGTTGAGTTTTACTGGTGAGTCATGAGAAACTAGAAGATTTGAACTTGGCTTTTCATTAGAACCTTACTTTCTTCAATAAGGTATGGGTTGATTTATTTTCCTTTCTTGGTCAAAGGCAGGTCTCTGAAGTAAGTGTGATATGTCTGTCTTAATCTGGGATATGGCTCTAGGATAAAAGGAGCTTCTTCATACTTTACTACTACTCTCATGTTAGGTGTGTTCATGTCTAATCAGCAATCTAAATATCTATTTGCTTCTCCAGCTTAATTTATGACAAGTTTGGAATGTAATTTCTTTCTTGTTGAGAATTTAGGATTTTATATGACATTTTAGAATAAAACAGTATCTGCAACAGTATGAGTTGAAGTTCCCACAGCATTTCAGTTTCTTCTCCTGGAAGAAGATAGTCCTGTTTTAAGAATCAGTCATCTGGCCACCCCTGTTGATACTGGGACATGATACTCATTTGGCATCTCTACAGAGCCTGTCTGTTTGGTCAGAAGCATACACATGCAGTTGCTCCTTTGGTTTCATCTGATCCCGCAGTCCATCCATCCTGAAAATATGTGTTAGTGTGTCACTGCTGTGGAGGGCACTCTCCTTTTTCACACTCTGTGCCTCCCCCTATTTATCATTCATAGTGTCTTGGGTTAACTCTGCATCCCTACTATCACCTTTTCTTATCTTTTTACTTGCTGGTTATGCCCTATTTTGGCTAACCTTATTGCTTTTCCTGCTGCTGCTGTATTTATTCATGAATGGCTCATTTCACTCCAGGCCACATAATCAGGACTCTTCCTCTTTTTCCCTTGCTGAGAACTTGAAAAATATACTTGCAGAAATATTTGAGGATAGGATGTTTTGTGCACTTCAGGCCAAATTAGAGACACAAATCCCCTCCTCTTTAATAAGGTACACATCTAATGTTTCGCACAGCACTTTGAAGATTTATGTCCCAGCCTCTGTTTCTCATTTAGGGCACAAATTACCTGTGATTGTATTATAGTTACTGTTTCATCAGTGCTGTGTTTTTTATTTCATCCCACCTTTCTTTTTAACAACATCCTCTTTCTCGCAGGTAACCCAATTAATGGTTCTATTTCATGTTGTTCAGCGGCAAAATCCTTGCTGCCTCCACTGGGCACAGGATCAATCCTTAAGGTTCTCTCTGAGCTCCTTTTCCTCCCCACTCGGGGTCGGAAGGCTGTGTATGTTGTATGACACAATGGGTGGGGTATAATCATGTTTGCAGTTTCTGGAAGTGCTGCCAAGGCAATTGTCACATGCTGTTACTAAATATTGCATTTCTGTGGGTTCAGAAAATCAAAACAGCCAGCTTCCCCAAGCCTTCCAATATGAATTAGCTATAGAAATCACATCAATGACTCCTTTTAAGGCATAGTGTAAAAATACAATGAGAGCCAAAAGTAGTTCAAATCTGCAGAGTTCCACAATGCATTTATCTCCTGTTCTGTGTTTTTCTTGTAGAAAAATTGTAAAACTACAATTGTTTCTTGTAGATTTGTTTTATTATTGTTATCTTTTATCAGATCTGCATGGATGTCTTCCATGACTCTAGCTTTTAACCTCTTTAAATGGCTTCCTAGTTTCTGTGTATTTCACTGCTTAACTTCGTAATTGGGCAAACAAACCTCCGTAGGTTAAGGTATGCTTTACATTTGTATATGGTGAGAATTACTGTTTGCTCTGTGAATACTACATTGAGGAAATGCTTTAATTGTTTTCATTAAAAACCTAAGTGAAAGATTCCATTTCAAGTTGTGGTAGGCAATAATTAATATGTTGAATTAGGTTACTGCTACTTTATGCTGTTATTGAATGAGCGAAGGATGCCTGAAGTTTTAAAGCACAACAGTCTGCCTTTGGGTTTGTGCAGTTTTGGTAGCATATCTGTGGTTACACAATATAGCTAACACAAAATACACTGGGACAAGTTGCCCAGAGAAGGTGTGGATGCCCCATCCATGGAAATGTTCAAGGATAGGCGGAACAGGGCTTTGAACAATTTGGTACAGCAGAAGGTGTTCTTGCTCATGGCAAGGTGTTGGAACTAAATGGTCTTTACGGTCCCTTCCAATACAAACCGTTCTGTGATTCTAGGAATATTGCTTTTAAAAGCACTTGACATGTTGAAAAGGTTATTTTTCTTTGCTGCTCTGAAGGCCAAGAAGGTAAAACAATTCTCATTCATTCTTCCCCCCTCCCTTTTTTTTAAATTGTATTGTTTTTTCAGTAATATTAAGGGCTTTACTTCTGAGAGCAAAAATGAAACTGTTTAATAACAAATGTAATGTAGATGGAACCTACTTCAGGAAAAGAAAAATGATCCTGTATTTCACAGTAAATATCTTGCTACTTTACGGAATTTCACTGTGCAATCAAGAGCTACCTGTTCCTCAAGTAGCACATTGTAGTGACCAGGTTGTCACAAGCTCTTATTCTCAGATTTTCTTTCCTATTGCTTGAATTCATAAATGAGAACTTCTGGAATTTGGATGTAAAATGCTTAGATCACAAGCTTTCATCATTGAGCTCTGTCTGAGTTGTAACAATAGTCCTTGTCACTTCCCTAGCATCTCAAAGACTAGATTATGGGATTGCTTGTGTGATTCGTCAATATATCAGACAATCTGATCTCAGCTAAATTACCAACTGTAGTACACACCATGTGTAATACACTGAGATGCCAAATCCTACCCAATATGCCTGTATTATTTTTAGATAGTCTATTTATTTGGGATTTTTCTGTTGTTGATTTCACTGCAGCTTTATAATTAAACCTGTCTCTGACATCGTGGGGAAAAAAGGAAAAGTTCCCTGTAGTTATGGCCTGCTAGATATACTGTTGTGTGCTAGGAAATGTTACTGTGCTTTACAATGTTTCTGCATGTCATTATAATGTACAGTGTCTAGGGATCCTTAATTCATGCATTATTTGACCCAATTGAGTGGATTGCCTTATTCAGTTAATAGCATGTGTATTGTCATGGCCTATTTGTGAATTTTAATTTAAGGATTGTCAGTCTGATTGCCTTCAATGGTTGTGTCAAGTCACTGAAAGCTTTTGAGATTTTGTTGCTTTATTTGTATGTCATGACCTAATTCTTTGTACACATTAAAAAATGAACAGCTGCATGTGCATAGTACAGCAGTGATACAGCATTTGCAGACATCTGTACTGTAGACTCAGAAATATAAATACTTAAAAATGAGTAATGGTGCTCGAAGGCTAATGTATGTAAAGATAAGCAATCACAGGTGGGTAGGAAGCATCAGGATGAAAATCCCTACATGCAGAAAGGAATCTAGGATTTTCAGAAGGGTCTAACCAGGTAAAGTGTCTAGCTTCTGTTAAAATGTATCAAAACCAGTGCCTAAACCATTGTGTATTTTGAAAACCCAGCCAGGTACTGATGTGTGGGTTTGGATATTTATGTACTTTTGAAAGTAACCATGGTGGACAGGAAGCCTGTATTTGACTGAAAGTCAATGAGATTTAGCCATTAGTGATTGTTCACCATGAAGAAAGAATGTTGCGTGGAGACTTCATAGCAGCCTTGCAGTTTCTAAAGGGGGCCTACAAGGATGCTGGGGTGGGACTCTTCATTAGGGACTGTAGTGACAAGACAAGGGGGAATGGGTTCAAACCTGAACAGGGAAGTTTAGGTTAGATATAAGGAAGAAGTTCTTTACTGTGAGGGTGGTGAGGCACTGGAATGGGTTGCCAAAGAAATGGTAAATGCTTCATCCCTGGCAGTGTTCAAATCCAGGATGGACAGAGCTTTGGGTGATATGGTCTTGTGTGAGGTGCCCCTGCCCATGGTGGGGAGAGGGTTAGAACTAGATGATCTTAAGGTCCATTCCAACCCGAACCATTCTATGATTTCTATATGTATTAAAATCATTCTGAAGTACTAGGGCACTTCTCAGTAAACTGTTTTATATTTAGATGTTTAGGGGATTTTCTCTATAACAAAAACCTGATGAAAGTTAATTGGAGTGACTCAAATATAAAAAGTTTTAAGTTCTTCACAAAAGTGAGGCATTAATGCAAAACTATCAGATGTACAAAGTTCTTAGAACATAAAAAACAGGTGGTTTTTTGCCTTTGAATGATTAATCTGAATCCAAATCCATTTTTTTCAGGCTAAGCATAAATTTTCCTCTTTTTCAGTACCATGCCAAGTCTTTACTCTTTGAAGATGTCATTAAAACCACCTCAAAGTACCTTTGCCTCACACAGTGTTATTTTTGGGAATTGTTTAAAGGTAAGCAGTAATATAACTTAGTGTTATGAGGTGAATAATTAAGAAATGAGAAGAAAGATGAATCAATGTGCTGTCCATGAAATTATTGTTCATTCTGATAATTGGTTTTTAGTTATATCTAGTTATATAACAATAATTCTCATGAAGCTGTGGCTTTTTAAACTGTCCTTTGTTTGACTCTAATTGGACACTACCATTTGCATCTATGCTTTTCTAGCAGTTTTTTGCTAAACTTTAAATAAGCCACTGACTTAGGCAACCAGACACATTAACACAGAAGATAAGGTACTCCATTTCAAATGGAAGAATGGAGGACCAAGTTGAAGGAGGGCTGTTCCAAAGTTAATGGTTGCATAGTGTGTCTAACTGCACTATTATTGTAGTTTCAGCAACACTTGAGCTGCACAGATGTCCTGGATTCAGCAGTAGCAGTCATTTTTCTCCTTTAGTAGCTGGTGCAAGCACTGTGTTTTTGAGTTTCGGCTTGGGAACAGAACTGATAAGAGCAATGTTTTTAGTTAGTGCTGAAATGTTTAGTCTGAGCAAGGACTTTGTGAGCCTCATGCTCTGCCAGGGAGGAGGGAAGGCCGGGAGGAGCAGGGACAGGACACCTGACCCAAATTGGACAAAGGGATATTCCACACCATAGCACGTCATGCGCAGGATGTAACGGAGAGTTACCTGGAAGGGCTGGTGCTCTGGGGGTTGGAGGGGGATCAGTCAGTGCTTGGTCTGGTGGGGGGTCGTGTATTACCTGTTAGTGAGTGGTGAGGTGCTGTATTCTTTTCCTTGTTATTTCCCTTATTATTAGTAGTATTGGTGGTAGCAGTAGTGATTTGTGCTATACCTTACTTCTTATCTCAATCCGTGGGAGTTGCATTCTTTTGATTCTCCTCCCCATCCCTCCTGGAGCAGGGGGAGGGCAAGAAAGGGGGGGATTTTGAGTGAGTGAACGAGCTGTGTGGCTGGGTTTAAACCACAACACAGTCATAGTACCACAGCTTTCAGGATTTGTGGAGCCTCATACAGATTCTGAAAATATTCTTTGTAATAGATATTCCTTAGCTATTTAATTGTATCACACCTATTGGAAGTTTCAGCTAATCCCTACCATTTATTTAAGCACTATCTATCATTTAAAATGAAATACACTCTTGCAATCATTTCACAATCAGTTCCGCTTGGCTTAACACTGAGTGACTCCCAGCAACTCCCAAGGGAGTGTCATATTTAAATAATCCTGATATTTAATGTCTACTTTAATGGACAAATAAAAACGGATTAAAGGTACCGTTACCCTTATTTTTTATAGGATTAAAAGTGAAGGAAGTCTTACATTGTCCTTGAAAAAGTAAATTCCACCATACAGTACTGATGTGAGGGTTACGAGCAAACAATCCAGTTCTTGATGCTGGGACACTTCTGTGCTAGTGCTTGACTCAATATTATGGCAGATTTGCATAGCCTGATATATGTGGAAGTGTAGAAAATGGCTTTTAACATTGAAAGCCATTCCGTTAGCTGTGGGGCACAGCCGCTATCTTTGTGTTCTAATACTATGTGTGCATTATGGAAAAATCAGGTTTTGGACATGCTAACTGCTAACCAGCTGAGGATTCCTTCATAGTATGGCTGTTCCCACCTAGCTTTGACAAATTCAGTTGTGTTCTCCAGAGTTTAAGTCTCAACAAGCCTTTCAGACAATTTATTCTGTACTGGGCGTCTGTAATAGCTGCTGACTGATGTTTAAGCACTCATGGTCAGGAATCATCTAAAAAACAGCTTGGGAAAATGGTGAGAATAAGCAATTAGATCATTTAAATATTTTAGCCTGAACATCAAATCATGTTCTCAAAAACTAGTGTGGGACAAATGTTTGCTATACTTCTTGCAGCTTCACATCAGAAGAAATCTTGGATGCAAGACTAGAAGGGAGCTATAAAGTCTAGTCCCACTGATATTGCAGACAACTGAATTAGATAGTGTCTTTCAAATCCATAAAATGTCCTCTTTAAGCCAGTTTATATTTCTTATCACAATAGATCATTCTCAAACTTTGGCCAAGCACTTTAAACTACTTACAGTTGATGTTCGGTTGCTAAGGAAGTGTGTTAAACAGAGATACAGAATATATCACTCTTCAGTAACAGGATCTGATTTGTTGCTAAACATGAGTTATCTTTCAGCACAGAAAATCAATATTATCTTTTTCTCTGAATAGAGATAAGGATTATTCACTTCAACTTACATTGTACAAGCACTGAGAGTCCACAGCCAAGAAGACCTTTCCTAGCTGTCCTCCTTAAACAAGGGAAAGCAGGGAGGAGAATAGCAAAAAAAGATATAAAAAAATAGAAAAATCATAGTTTTTTGTTCTTTTTGTAACATCTCCATGTTTAATCACATATTTTTTAAAAAGTAGAAGTAATTCAGAGACCTTGTGATGCCATGGATCACAACAGCCGTTTATGAGTAAGGCAGCAGTATCTTAGCCAAAAATCAGTAATTTCAAAGCTTAGTGAGGGAGTCTTGTAGATGGATCACATATTCTCTGCTTGTTCAGTTCAAAGAAACAGCATCCTTTATATACCTTTTCTCTCCAGATCACCTTGGAGGTAATATGTTCATAGCCAAAAAGTATAGAAACGATGAGATCACAAGACTGAGATCATGTGCTCACAGTCTAAACAGAAGGTCATTATATTGCATTTGTTCAATCACAGACACTCTGCATTTACTTTTTGCATTTTAACAGCATGTTTTAATCTTGTATTTTAATAGGAAAAAGGAATAATGCAAATATTTGCATTTGTGAAGAAGTACTAATACTTAATACTCGGAGAAACCTTAAAGATAGAAACCCTGCATAAAGTTTGGGGCCTTATAATTCATAACATTAATAGTGAAGGATGCTATTCTGCATAACTACCCTAACCCTAATGAAAGGGAGACTATATAAAGGATAATGAAGCATGATTCCAAAGGAAGTTGTTAGTGAGTCTGTATTTTAAAAGATAAGGTACCAACTTTTGCTGCATTTGCTTCAATTATATTTCTAGAAATAAGTAAAAAAATCCTGCTTAATCATTCACTTGCAGTTATAAATTTGCAGAGATTTGCCATTGGACCATTATTATTTTAAAACAGAATGTGACTAAATTATCATAGACTTTAAGTGCTGATATAATAATCAAATCACTGGTATTCAAGAAATCTGTTTTTTCTTGAGACATATTTGTTATACCTATAGTCTAAAAACAGTGTTTACTTAAAAGAAACCTCCTTTCACATAGCTCGGCACATTCAGGCAAGCTGATTTCTGGTCTCTTTCTGTGTTCAATGTATGCTGCAGGATTTCACGCTGGATTTCCTGCTTTGAGGACAAACCTTTTCTAGAAATCAATGAAACTAGGATGTTGCACAGGATAACCTTAACCTTTATAGGAATTGCTTCACATACTCTGCTTATTCAGTTGCTATGTGTTCAGTTTGTTCACCTGAAAAAGAAAATCTTCTATGACATCTTTGTGATGATTTACAACCAGTTCTCCTGAAAGTGGATGGTAGTAAGCTTCTATTTGCATTTCTTTTCAGATGAACAAGGAGACAATGCAAGGATGACAAAGTCTGGACCTAAGCCATATAAAGTGAATCTTCAGGGCAGCTGAAGTATCCTTTTCTCTCTTTTTTCTTTTTTCTTTTTCTCCCCAAAGTATTTTTTGCTATCTGAGGCAAAAAAAAAAAAAAAAACCAAAACAAACAATTTTTTTTTATTTTTATTCAGCCTATTCTTTCAAGCAAAGGGGTATAAAATTCTGCTCCAAAATGTGTGGCTATGGCTTTTCCAGCACAGTATATATTAATATACACTTTATCCCATAAACTTGGAACGTGTTTTCCTGCTGCTTAACTTCCTCCTTTTTCAGAAGTGATACAAGACTCAGGTATTTATAAGTCATATAATCTCTGACAATATTTCAGAAAACTATCAACTGTTCACAGTATAAAGATATTACTTCAACGATATTGACTGGCTATTGAAATCATGAATCTCCTTTCACTGGCATTGAATGCACTGAACGATGATCATACAATATGTGACCTTTTTAATGCTTATAAATATTATACATGCTTTTACAGAAGTCAATTTCAACACTGTCAAAATATTTACTTACTTATAGTGGATTTGGGCTTATAATTAGCTAAATGATCCTGCCTCATTCATCCAAGGTAACTGAAGGCTTAATTGACTGAAAGCAATTTCTACCAGCCACCTGCATGAAGGAGCATTTGTTGAAATTGCTTTTTCCCTGTAAGCAATTATCAGATTTGTTACTGACAGTACCACATTGAGCTTCATTAACCAACAGTTCCTGAATCCTGCAAAACTGAACGTGCTCAATTATAATCCCAGCCTACTATGTTTATTATTGCAAGTGCATCATGATCATAAAATTAAGCTTATTAATTGCAGCTTTAATGCTGAATGAAGCAACAGCACAACTAGATTTTGGTAGCTTGTGGTTGGCACGGAGCTTGTGGGGTTGGACAGGGAAATGCTATATTGACAACCAAAGGGTGTTTTTTCA
>JBCJKH010001404.1:0-20442 GCA_039877255.1 Loriculus beryllinus
TCTAGTCATTGACGCTAAATGCTGAGTTAGTGGGAATCAGAAAATTACCTAAACTGATGTAATGAAAGCAGGTTTTCTCATCAGATAATAAGCAGAAAAAAAGAAAAGCTTTCCTACAACACTACTCCAGCCTTCAAACAAAAAAACACTACGGAGTGTCTGAACATACCACACTCAGAGAAGAATTCCTTTAAAGCTTAGGTGGCTGACACTGCAGCTTGGGGACATGATGAGTTGTCCACATTATTTTGTTTTAAAGCCTCTTCCATACCACCATGTCAGGTTCCAGAGAAAGCTATAGCCTAAGAAATGCAGATGGTGGTGACGAATTTGTTTCAGACTAGTTAATAGCAACTAGATTATCCAATAGGCTAAATGGGTGTGATGATACACATGGCATGAAGGGAACCTGACTTGTGACTTGTCACCAAATTCCCAGTGAAATCCATGAACTCTTCCAGTATTTCTGGACAGATTAAAGGTAACCAGTTTTTACAGGGGATTTCAAATCAGCTTTCATACATGATTAATTTTTACTTCTTTTTAAAATCCATATTAAAAACTTTGAACTGAGAACTCTTGTCTCATTCACAAGGAGTTGCGCAGCTTGGAGTATTGCTCTCCAAAAACTTGAATCCAGGTTGCAGCCCATGTTGTTGCAACTCTGCAGATTATTTGAAATCTATGGCATTACTTGGTTTGTCCTAGCTATATGGGAATAGTAAGCCACAGTTGCAGCTTGTGGTGCTCCTGTACAGGGTAAATTCACAAAAAAAGGGATGAAAATTAGCATGAACAGAGATTACTCCGGGACTGAGAAAAGCACAAGTTTGCTGTCTCTCTTACAAGATTGGAGATTGTACTGTTCCCTTTACATCAGAGTTTGCAGGTCTAATTCCAAATAAAGACAAAGCCTTTATGTCTTTGCAGATGACATGCAAATAAAATCATAATTTACACTGCCTTACTATCATTTTCATGGTAACTATATACACTCTCCACTAAAAGAAGAAATACTTGTCTTTCTGTGTGCTTTTCTGCCTGCTGTCTGAGTTCTTCATCAAATAGAAAACCAATATTGGCCCATATGAAGTGGGCAGACTATTCCTAGAATTACAAGGGGATGGAGGATAAATGATCTGCTAGGAAAAGTTTATAGCTTTACTCTCTACGTTGTGACACCTCAGTAAATTGTTAGCAAACAGGAAGCACTGTCTCCGACTGCAGTTGAGGCGCCTCCTATCAGGGGTTTAAACATAACCAAAGGGATATGCTCACCTCTCAGGAGAGTGCTCATCACAGTTTTGTAATGGTAATAGACTACTGTTAATAAAAAGCATGTTGGAATGTCACAGATCACATAATTCTGTCTCAGAGGCCCATATGAGTTACTTGTCATCTCCCAGCTCTGGAGACCACCAACTTCTGTGCGGTTTGCTACCCACTTTACTGCAAAAGGGTGAGCTAGCAGAGATTGTGCACTGTTTTACCATATCACTACTTATTGTAGTCAAGCACAGTTGGCCACATCTATAGCATAGCTAGTATCTGAAACTTTTACAACAAAAGCAATTTATTTGGTGCAGTAAATTGGATTTAAACAGACTAATGTTCAGAGTGTTTATGTACATGGTCCAAGGGTAGCTCCTGCTCTGCTTCACAGCTTCCCTTGTACCTCTGGACTGTCAAGAGTTTAAGTCTAGACTGAATGTGTTCAAGAACAATGTGCACATACAGCTCTGTTGCATTAATTCTGCAAGTTTTTCCAAAATGAAACGCCCTGGTAATGCTGAAATGGGAAAAAAGTTTGTGAGTTTCTTTCCAGGTCACATAAATTATCAGAAGTTCAGGGGTGAATTCCTTGCTCTATTAAAAAATGTGTGAGTTCTGCTACTTAATTCAGTGAGATGAGGATTTCAACGAAGATACTTCTTTGCATGCTTAGGACTTGGATAAAATCTGGCAAAATTTGGCTTCAGAAACCTAGGCCAACTCGTAGCTTATATAGAAATTAAGAAAGACTGAGGTATAAGCTCCTGTTCTTTATTTTTCCCTTCTTTTTGGTGGGGGGTGTGTCTGTGTGTATATATAACTAGTAGCTAATAGTAAGTATTCTCCCACATATTCAAACGTTCCATTTGAAAGACATGCACAGGTCTTACAATAGTATAATTTACACAGAGTAAATAAATCATCCCCATGTAAGAAAGTTGTAACTATGCCAAGCATTTCAAGAATGGCAATGTGGAAGAAAAGAGACTGTCAAACAAGCAGTATCACGTCATCTCTAACTGGAATTTAACACCTGAAGTTAAAAATTCAAGACAACGGATTCTCAGCTGTATATACTGAAGAAGTTATAAGAATTAGCTTAGAATATGCAGAATCAGAACAGAACCAACAGTGTACTCAGGTACTAATTCAGTGCAGTATTCAAGACCACTGGCTAAAACCCATAATAGCATTGAACTGAGAAGGTAGTACTGAGACCACCTCTTAACACATCTGAGTGCGTTAACAGATAGGCAATCAACATTCAATGTATAATTACTGTGTTCATGTCAAATCACGTAAAGTAAAAGCACTTAGAAACAGTGCTCTCAAATGGCTCAAAAGAGCTGTCCACAGACTCAGTCTAAAAATATGACTTAGTGAATTCCAGGCGCAATTGAAGAATGAAAAAATGTTTATATTTTAAGTCTTAGTTCCTTCTTTTCTAAAATAAGGACTTGCTCCATGCCAGCCTCATAGGAAACTACTACACATTAGTCAATGTCTAATCCACCCTTCAAAAAATACGTAGTGCTGAATGAGCTTGCAAAGAGCATTAACAGATATCTATAATACCATTACCTGCAGAGAAAACAGAACATCCACAAATGGGGTGATCAATCTACCAGCAATAAATTGACATTACTATTATTGCTAAACAATACCTTCAGTTACTTAATTACAGTTATTTTTGGTAGCAAAAAGTAAGGAGTATTCACTGTTCATACTGTCAAACGAGTACAGGTTGTACTTGTATTTTTTGTACATTACAATGGGAGTTTTGTGATCTCAGCAATTTTGTAAGTCCAAATACTTCTGAATATCATTTTGCCAGTACATGAATCATGCAGCTGTAAAAAAAAGCCTACCCTAGAGGGATTTCATATGAAGCAGAATGCACGCATTTAAATTCTGACCCAGCATGTACTATTTCATGGCAGAAATGAGCTTGCTCAGCTTTTCAGGTTACAAAAAAAGTAACAAGAGAATTCACTGCCACATTACAGGGGTGAAAAAAAAACCCAGTCTCCTACCCTGGGTGGAAATTCCTAAGCAGGGTTTCTTACACCACCCTCTGAAAGTGTCAGGACCGGCCACAGTCTGATTAGACTTGACAGGTTAGTGATCTGATCTATATGACAACTACTTCCTTCCAATGAAAAATCTGTATTGGATATATTTGTGCTCCTATGAAAATGTAAATAGGAAGTTCTGTTTCTTATATCAAATAAAAGTGTCTTTGTCTACTTCTGGAATACTAAAAAGTCTGAACTCCATGTGGCTGTAGGGTTCTAGCTTGGAATGAAAAAAAGAGAAAAGAGAATCAGCCTGGAAATTTTCATGAAGCTCTGGAGCATTCCATGCATATGGAAACGTTTGCCAGTAGCATTAGCAGTAGTGCCAAATTACCTCTTCTCACTGTAAAAGCTATCTTCTGACCATGGCAGCTGCAAGAAAATACATTTCTAAGGTGTCAGCTGCCATCTGTTTAGTTTTACAGGTCAGGGGGCAGTGCCACCTTGTTTCCTACATATTGCCCTGCTTGAAATTCAGCCTACAGAGAGTGGAAGGGGAAACCATGCGCTAATAAGAAACAAAATTCATTTGATTCTGTATGGGTTGGAAGAAGCACAGACTGGATATGTGGGGAAAAAGCACAGGTCTCCATTCTGCAGTACTATTAATTCCCTGGAATGCTCCTGCAGTGTCCATACATTCAAAGGTACTGAAAGAACTTAAGAGTATTTAACATGTTTTATTGCAAGCACAAGGCTGTTTGTAAGCCATTATCACAGTTTCAAATATAACTCAATTTGCGTTTGCATGTACTTGTAAGTTATTTTGTTCTCAGTAAAAAAACCCAAACCAACCAAAACAAAAGCAAACAAAAAGTTTACTTTATTGTAATGGCTACTTCTTTTCTTAGGACTCTTTTGTCTCAACTTGTCCCAAAGTTGAATCTTTCCTAAATGACTCTTTCCAAATGAATGCCAACATTATCATTGTTGTCTTTTCCTTTATTTTTAATTTCCCTTTCTGTTTCCCTTTCCTTTTTCCTTTCTTTTCTTTCCCCATCTCATCTCATCTTTTCTTCTTTTTCTTTTTTTTAATATATGTTGGCAGCTTTAGATGTTATCACAGAACAACCAAGCCTGAGACACTATGGACAGGTGCTGGGCAAGATTCTTTATATAACTCTTCTGTGACAAAGCATCTCAACCCTTGGCCTTTTGGCACCTGTTGTTCTTCTGGTCCTGCATTTCCCAGGGAGTTCTCTCTCCCATCCTTGCATGTCCACACTCACTCTTTGTTCTGTTCCTGGGCCTCCTAACTTCTTGCAATTCCAGTCCTGGATTGGAGAGAGTCTGAGCAAAATCTAAAGCGATTCAGATGCAGCATATGGGATTATTTGTTGGCTTGGTGTGGGATTTGGGGGTTGGTTTTTTTTTGTGTTTCTTTTTGGTTTGGGTTTGAGCTTTATTTGTTGTTTTCCTAATGTTCTCTTAGAGATACAAACCAAGGTCACGCCTGTATTGCAACTCTACATCTTCCCACTTTGCAGAATGGCAGCAGCCAGGATGGAGTGTTCACAGTTCTTCTTTCCCTCCACTGTGGTGTAGATGGTTGCATGATTCAGTATGACCTGCAGAATTTCTATACAATTCTATACAAAGGCCATGGTCTCCCACTCATACAGCATCTCTGAGCTTATCTGTTTGCACCCATTATTAAAGACTGCGTGAAAAAAGGAAATCACTACTATAATCAGCATAACTGCTTCGGATTTTTGCACTGTTATCAGACATCTGTAATATCATTATTTCTTAAAAAATACTCATGCTCCTTTTGCATTCACTTTTTTGTTGTTTTTAAGAATAATTATACCTGCTTGTTAATGTGGAAGGGAACATAAACTTTGCTAAGTAATGCCTATCCACAAATACAAATCCACAAATCCAAAGACCATGTTATCTGTTGTGTTGTCCAGCTGATTAGTGTCATGGACATAATAATCTCTTCTTCACATTCCATGTAAGAAAGCCCCCATGCAATGCCATCTGTTCTTAGACTGGTAGGTTTACTTCCTACCGTAACATGTGTTGATTAACATTTGTATCTCATCTTGGCATTAGACATCTGACGTGCAATGAAAGACTGTTGGAGCCCTTTCTAAACACTTGAAAGGTACTTGCTTTTAGGGTTTCAGCCATGCAAACCCATTATTCTCTTTGTACTTCAGATATTAAACTGATGTTGATCCCATATTTTGCAACTAGACAGCTAAAAGGAGAACCAGACTCAAGTGCCCAAGTGAAGGTTGCTGTGTTATCCCCAGGATGCTCTCAGCAGCAAGACTCAGAAAGAGCTGTGCTAAGGTGCTATGCTTTGTAGCCATCAAGTACCACAACTAAACCTCAGAAACACATTGCCTGTACAGAGCTTTACTGACAACAGCTAACGCAGCATGTGGCCTTCCCTGCTGATAGTCACATCTGGAAATACACTTAGTGATCTTATTTTTAACTCTTCCTGAAAGCTACAGAAGTACTGGTTTCCTACAGGAGCTGAAGGAAGCTGATGTCGCAAGGGGTCTGTGCTGTGGATGCACAAACTGTATCAACTCAGATGTGGGGAGTGGGTGTGTATGTATTTCTTAAAATGTTTTGTTTCAGTTTAAACCTATATTTTCCCTCTCCTTTACTATGACTTTGAAATCAAAATACAGAAGGCATATTTTCGTTACCAAAATGAAGCCTATGCTCGCTGCCATTTCATGAACAAAATAAAACCTTCTCTCCCCTTCATGAAAGCTCTCAGAAACTCAAAGCAGTCCTGACTGTAGAATGCTTATATGATTTTCCCAAAAGAATTTTTCTCCCTCAGTCCTTTGTTCAGAGTCTGTTTTCTTTACCTCATTTCCAGACCTAATTTTCCCTGGGTTTCTATTGCATTACGTTCTCTCTGCCCTCTCTCCCAGTCTCCAAGAGAAATGCAAACCTAATTAAAGACACATGGACTGTTTAGGCTATATTAGTTAGAGACTGTCAGAAAGTGGAAAGAAAATAGGTTTTCATGAAACCATGAGAGGTTGTTTCCAGGCTTCTCCTTTGAAAGAGATGCCACACAATCACTCCCAGCTTACATGAAAGAGATACACAAATGTGTATCTTTAATATATATACATTTTTTTTCTAACAGCTCATGTTTTGAGCACTAACAGCACATGTAGCAGTGAGAGGCCTATCCAGCAAGCAGCCTCTGCCATGTGACTAGATGTGAACCCACTCCATGACCTAACCCACTGCTGTGCCTCTGAGATCACTGTGTCTACAGTTGTCCATAGGGTCAGGACATGATGTTGCAGCATGCACTCTGTTTTCCCTCGCATTATCGCTAATTTTGAAATGGAACAGGGCTGTGTTTATATAACATGTATCTTTGTTGTAACAGAGACAAGTCAATCCCAGCAGAAGAAAAGCTCAGTCACACAGGAAAGAGGAAGTAACAGCGACAGCAGATAAACTACTTTCGTGTTGCACATCATCATCCTGAGGTTTCTCATTACCCTGACACCAATTTTGGTCCTTCTTTCCTGATTCGAAGTGTTAGAGTAGAATTACTTCACAGGAGCAACATAAAGACGCACAGAATCAAGTCGTGTGTGTCACAGAATCATAGAATGCTTTGGGTTGGAAAGGACCTTCAGATCATCTCGTTCCAACCCCCCCTGCCATGGGCAGGGACACCTCACACTAAACCATGTCACCCAAGGCCAGCCTTGAACACTGCCAGGGATGGAGCATTCACAGCCTCCCTGTGTGATAGATTCCACCACCCTCACAGTAAAGAACTTCTTCCTTTTATCTAGTCTAAACTTCCCCTCTCTAAGTCATCTAGCACACTCTCCCAGCCCTGACAGTAGTCAACAGTAGATGTCTATGAGAGTACAAAACTGGGGCAAAAAAAAAAAAAAAAATTCCCAAAGTACACATGTTCAGCTGAAAAAAATTAAAGCTGAAGATCTTTTTTGAGACAAAAATAGTGTCTCTGCTTTATAGATCTGATGGGATTATCTACTGAGAATATGTTCCAATAACTTTTGAACATTCCGGAGTTTTGAACTTTGGTCCATATACATTTTTGGAATCAATGACATCTTTTTATGATGATATAGTGTAAATATATCTCTGTTGAAGTTATAAGCACTTAATATTCAGAAGCTATTATTCTGTCATTTACAGCTCTGGACAGCATGTATTTATTTATTTAAATCTCTAACTAAAGTCTGAGCCCTTTAAGCATGTGCTGTGATAAGAGTCTTCCACATCACTGTAAACTGGTTTTCAGATTCCATGACCATGTACAGGGGGGTGGAAGGTGAAAAGAGGTACCAAACCAGGCATTAGGATTTAAGCCTTTTGAGGGGTGAAATATATCTTCAAACAGCAGCCAAAATGTCTTCTTACAGAATAAAGTTCAAAATTTCTGCAGTTAGACAGAAACACCTTTATCAAAGCTGCAACATTTCCTATTTCAGACAGATCTGAAAGCTAATGGTGTAATTTAGTAGCACTCCTACTAAATCTGTCAGTGATGCCACATTAGCTGAATCATCATGACTCAACTTTAACATTACAATCCTAATTTGAGAAGCTTGTCAGTTGAAATTTAGAAGTCCTTCCCATTACAATTTGCACATGGTCTCTTTATTTTGGTGGTAGTGGCATGAAGGCATGCAAGAAGCTGTTTAGAAGCTGCAGAGAGAAAAGTTCATGTTTTTGCCTAATGACATATAAATAATATACTCTCATGTATACCACCATAATACACCACCCTAAAGAAACTCAAATTCGATTGTTCAGACAGCAAAGTCAGATTCTGAAGTTTGAAACACAGTGCAATCAACTCTCTTTTTCTAACAGAACACAGAATACTTCCTTTAGGCAGTTTGAAAAGAAAAATAGAATCTTTTACCTCCACCTTAACAGAGACTCCCATGACAAGCAGCACCCTATCCCTTTCACACTGTTCTTGCCTGAGCTATTCTTCTAGAAAATTTGTAGCTCTTTCACTATGAGTAAGGGAATGTAGCCAACAAATTATTTTCCTTCATAAAAAGCTCACCTCCATAAGAGGGCTTTATTAGTGACATTTCAATTTATAAGACATCAGCTTAATTTTCCTTGATTGTTTCTGTAACCCAGATTTATCCTTATGCTAACAGAAGGTCCTAAACCTTGTCTATAATGCAGCCAATAAAGCTACCACTTAAAAAGTGTTCTGTAAACAGTGGCTCTCTAGAAGTGTGAGGCATTTTGCAGCGCTCTGCTCTGTCAGACTTGCCCTGTCTGGTTTGGCTCTGTACTCCCCTGGCCTGTAGGTTCCTGCTGCTCTACATGCAGCCACAAAGTCAGAAGCCTCAACAGTCTGCAACAGCTAAATACAAATGAGTTTGCCAGCCAGTGGTCAGAATCTGTTGATACTCTGCTTTCTTAGGGCTATTTTTTTGAAAGGTCTCCGTTATGTTAAATGTATGTTAAAAGCTCTTTTTAAGCCTTTGAATGAGGATTTGCAGGATGTGGAGTCTAAATACTGGTGAACTTGGTTCTGTTGAGAGAGACTGTTCTGGCAGAATTTCAACTATGCAGAGTAGCAAACTCCAGTAATCTTCTCAGAAGCATTCTTCCTATGAGTCTTCCGGACAAATTTGCAAACCAAACAGATTGGTATTGGCAGAGTATGGATACACATTTGGATTTAGGGAAGTGCACTACTGTGTACTGAAAAACAGAATTGAAGAAAATAGCTGCACTTCTGTTGCTCAGGCCCTAGACAATTAACATTCAAAAATGTTTCTTTCTGGTGTCACAGTACTTGTACTTCATTCCTTTATTCTGACTAAAGAACTACAGCATTTACCTTCCTGAACAAACTCCAAGAAGCTCATGTACTCCTGACTATTTTGTCCCTTGCTGTGCTGAGGATAGATTCCCGGGCTACTATGGCTGCTACTCCTCTCCCATATTTGGAAGTTGGCCTACACACTGGAGATCCCTTGTGGGTTTCTGTTTAAATTCCAGAGTCACTGTTGCACATTACCATTTCCTTCAGCTGATGCAAATCAAATATGGCATGAGTGACAGACATGAGCATAGGCTTGGCTAACTGCTTTGCGAGGGTAACTAAAATGAACACAGAAAGTTTGTCTCAGGAGAAAACGTTTCACAGGCACAGCATGCTCTGCACAGTGTGACAGTGCTGAGGCTGTTGACCCTCATTTGGCAGCAGTCTGCACACACTTTACCACTGCATACCACTCTTAAAAGCCAGTGCTGACACAGTGTGCAACAGTAAACAGTAAAGAGTTACACACTTGCATAAAAAATATTGTTGCCTGGTATCAGGGACATTTTTCTGTACACACAACCCAAAACATAAATGGGAATTTAATTTCATTCCTGAAAATTTAGGGCATCTGCAGCAAACTTTGTAGCCCTTAATTTTTGCCCCATTTCCAAAAGCTCCAAGACAGCAGAATCCAAACATCTGCTGGTTTCAAAAAATGCTAAAACTTTTATTAACCAATGGTCATTTTTGTCAGTGGACTGAATATATGACATCATATGGAACACAATACCTTAAATAGGAATGATTTTTAAATATTTTAACAGTACTAACAGTTTACAGCCAAGCTCCTTTGGGACAGGATTTAAGAACCTCTCATTCCTATCTCTGAGTACTTACACAGGTAATGTCACCTCTGTAAATGGTGCAAAAATCCAGGCTACTAACACTTGAAACCTATAGGAAAGCAAAAGAAGATCCCTGTGCTTTGTCTATGTGTAAGATATTCATAATTTAATTCTTAATAGCTGTGAATTTAGCTATAAAGGTGACTAAGAAAAAGATGACCACATTTTTAGCGTGCTTCAAAAAGATTCTAAACCAAAGATTATAAACGTAACCTTTGTAAAGACAGTTTTTTCAAGCCCAGAAGTTTGCATAGATCAGAGTCATTCTGGATTCTTCCCTTTGCAACATGATAAAATTCTCACTACAATCTTAATGGTCTTTAAACCTATGAGTGGCACAGTGTTGAATACACACTGTCCTTTCTGTGACACCACTGCATTTTAATGAGGAACAGAGAGCAAAATGTATACATTCACAGAGCAATCTTGCAATGAGTTCTACGGAATTTTCTACAAGTACAAGGTCCAATTATGTGAAAATAACTCTAGGTCCAGGATCTCAACCAGGAAGAAGGAAGTATTTCTGTATTAGGTTAATTTTCTTTCTTTATTATAATTACTTGAAACTCCTCTGAGGTCTGAGTTTTAGTCAAGATGAGTTAATGAACATGATATGTTCATAATTTTCATTATGTTCAAAAGTATGTCAATGTAGATTTATTCAGTGAATGTATCTCTCCACTGTATATGGAAAGAGTTTATACATATAGACAGAAAATTGCTGGTATCTAGCAATTTCTTTTTTTGTCTAATTTGGCCATTTAGTATGTGCTGATGGCAGTAAACTCCTGTTATCTACTAACACAAAGCTACAAATCTTCAGTGTGCATGCTAAGCCATAAAGAACCTATGAAAGAATTAAAGATCTTCATGATAATCCAGTAAAAAAGCAATTGCACACATGCATATATTCAAAGAGTTCATTATCACTAAATATAGCATTATTTAACTTTAGCCAGTGGCTTCTCCAGCAGTCCCCAAGCTTTGGCTTTGAATTGGAACATACTGTTCTACTGCTCCTGCCACTTGCAGCTGCAGTGCCATGTGCCCTGACCGCAGGATTCCAAACTCTCTGAAATACACTATGGAAGAGGCTGCATTGCAGCTAGATTGTTTGTAAGCATCCAGTGTTCTCTCTTTTTCTACCAAAGCCCATTACCTTTGTATCCATATATTTCACTTGAAGTAAAGACAGGATTTCTTTGTGCCATTAGAAGACTTCACTATGTATGAGAAAATGAAAATTTATTATCTGGAACAGGGAGACATTATGGTCCTAAAGTCAGTGGAGACTTTTGTAAACAGTAGAATCTGCTGACATCAAGTTCCCTGCAGAAATGGGTTCAACTGGATTCACCTGAGGTCTTACGAAATAGTAAAAGACATGGAAATAGTGTCTTAAAAGCTAATCCTCTCATTCTAACCACTTTAACTTATTTGAGACACTAGTCACCACTCTCATGCTAATAATAGATACTGCTTCTTAACAACATTAAGATTTTGAATGTGTGGAAAGAAAAGGAGGTTCAGCAACTCCTTTTTTCTCAGCGGGGAATCCATTGTTGCATGTGTAACACCATATTGGAAGACGACAAAGGAATTCACACATTTCTACTTTGGGCTCAGTAAATGGAAAATGTTGTGATCAAATTGATTGTTACTTTCTAACCATCTGTTAGGACCTGGGGAGTTAATGGAACTGTACAAACTGGAGAAATGATCTCACAGGAGCAGCATAATTAATGTATAATTATAGACTAAATAGTGCAAAGGGCAAAATAAACTGATGCATTTAAAAAAGTACCTGCTGCAAAGCTGTTACTCGTATGACGTCAATGGGACATCTGAATACTGCAAAAGAAAGAAAAAACGCTGTAGAGGTAGTACTTGAAAGATAAAAAAGCAGTGCTGCATGTATTGCTTCTAATTGTGGGGAATTTTGCCAGATGTGGCTGCAAAAATTAGGTAGCCACAGGAATAACAGGCAGGGAATTTCAGTGATGGCCCTGCAGTAGTCACGTAGTACAAACAATAAAAATTGATGTTCGCATGGGCAAAAATTACACCAATATAACCCAAATAGCAAAACAAACTCTTCAGACCAACATACCGTCTAAATAGAAACAGTCATAAATAGTCAGGTGTGTAAAGTTTCAGAAGGCTACCAAATATGTCCATCTGTTATATTTTGCCTCTAATATACTTATTAGAGCCACCAAGACAGCCTTTTAAAATGATAACACTTTTTTAATTTGAAACATATTCTTGCACATGTATATTTCACTCAGAATGCAGTAGACAAGATCCCAGACTTAAAGCAATTATTTTTAATCAGCTTATGTGCAAGTCCCACAAAAGACTAAATACATGGTTTATTAGGTTTGCATACTTCCACAGGACAGAATTGAGCAGATTATTAGTTCATAACACAGACTAATTGCTTTTTGTAATTCCCAGCTGCTGCACGTTACTATCCAGAAGGATTTTTATGTGTGTGCATTATTACTGATCCACAGTACGCTAAAGAGGCAACGCTGGGAATGTATATACTAGGAACAATAAGTACATGCTATATAGCCAGTAGCTAACAACAAAAAACCTTTCATGGTGCATAGTTTAAGTGACTTCAGATACTCACTACCGCTGAGAGGCTGTTATTTTAAGTATGTTGTGAATAACATAATTTGATTATCTTTTATCAAGCCTACAGATACACCTCTTTCCAAACAAAACCAATTGTACAACATGGAAATCAGTCCTCCGACTCCTACCACTGCAGATTCAAAAAATACACACACATAAATACAGATCCCAGCATACTAAGAGAACAACAACAAAAAGAAATTCAGAGCTAAAGGTGGCGTGAAGATTTCTAACCCTGTGTCAAATGCGGTTTTCTTAACTTTTTAGGCCTACAACTTGTAACTATCTCTGAAGCTCCAACAATGACAACTCTGGTACTAGAAGTTTTATAAAGACAGACCCTCATGCATACCAGAATCCTTAATGATTTAATTGCTCTTTCTATACATGAATGTGTCTGCCGGTAGGGCTGGCTGTGCTCAAACGCTGCACAGAAAGTGTACTATTTTGCTCTGAAACACTTAGGAGTGAAAGCTAGTCTGACAGGAACATTGATTTATAGCTTAAAATAGCACCAGGACAAAAAGAAAACACCTAAAAGCCAGAAATAATTTTCCAAATCTAATTTTGTGCTCGTGTTATCGAGCAGAGGAAGAAGTACAGACCGCAGCGCTGTAGCCCTTTACTCACACACTTTATTACCATGAGTACTCCCAATGTCACAAGAGACATTGCACAGGCCAGGCTGGAGAGCGGGCAAGGTCGCAATCCATATGAGCTCACCCCCTAAGTTTTATTAAGGCTGGCAGCGGTACATGCGGCTTTAGGACAGCGCGCTCCTGAGTCACCCGCTGTATGTGCGGAGCGCGCCTTCACAGGCGGGCAGGCACCGGTGGGCACAGCCTGCCCTACGGGGCCGAGGCGCTCCGCTCCAGAAGGAGCGGCCAGCGCCAGCTGTGCTCCAACTGTAGCGCTACGGGAATTGATGTTACTCTCTGGCTACAATTTCTACTCCTTCCCCCAAAACACGTCGCTCACCTAAGTGTACTTATAGACGAACGCCCGTGCCGCCGTTATCACCAGAGGCTGTAACGGGAAAACCGTAAGCCCTGATGCACTCTTCCCCTACTTGGGGCTCTCAGCCCGCCTCGCTGGGCCGCCACCGCCGGGCATTGCTCTCCCGACTGAGCTGCCGGGGTCGTGGCCGCTGTCCCTCCGCGTCCCCTCAGCCTCAGCGGGGCGGCCGGCGAGGAGCGGGACAGCGAAGCCACCCCTCCGCACCTCAGACGGGGCGCGGGCGGGAAGCGGCCCCCCCGCCTCCCGCCACTTCTCCTCAGGGGGACGGAAGCGGTTGGGACCGCGCCCCGGGCGTGCCGGGCCAGGCTGTTCCGTACCGGCTGTGGGTGCCCTGAGGGGAGACCGCGCACCCCTGAACGGAAGGCAGCCGCCGCTGGGGGGAGGAGATAGCGGCTGCGGCGTGAGGAGCGTTCTTCGCTGGAAACCGCCCGAAGCGGCGGCTGAGAACAGTGGGGGAATGCGTCCGAGAGGCGTCCCCTCCCCGGTCATTCCCAGACACCCACACCCGCCGGGCACGCTCCCCTCAGCCCCGCAGTCCCGTCCCGCACCGTCAGGGGGAGGAGCCCAGGAATGCCGCTTCCCCTCCCGTTCCCTCGGCCGCTACATCCCGGCACGCCGGCTTTAATCGTCTCCTTATATGGACACCAGAATGTCTGACGTCACCTCAACGCTGGGAAACCAGCGCCCGCGCACCCAAGCTTGTTTGGGAAGGCGGGTGTTGCGGAAAGGCGGCGGGGCGGAGGGAGAGGGAGGCTCTGGAATGTTGATGGACGCGGCAGTGAGCCACTGGGAGCGGCGGTCCCAGCTCGGCCATTGGGAGAGGGCGGCCGAGGGGGCGGGCAGCCGTGGGAGGGTTGGGTTGTGGAGAGTGAAAATCCGCCGCCTGGCTGGAGCGCTGTGCCAGTGTGGGGTGGGCGCTGCCAGGGGAGAGCGGGAGGGCAGCGAGTTCGAGTCCCGCCTCCGCGAGCTTCAATTCGGCGCTGCTTTCCTCAGCTGTTGCGGTCTGCTCCGGGGCGAGCGGAGCTCCGGGCGGGCGTCTGTTTTCCTTCTCTTCTTCGTTTGCTTCCTTGTGCCGAGGCCGCGGCGTTCTCAGTGGGGCGCCAGCCCACAGGGACAGAGTTTGCCAGGAGTTTGTGAGGACTTCGGGCTCCGGCCCCCCTCCCCGCCGCCGCCATGCCCGTCTTCCACACGCGCACTATTGAGAGCATCCTGGAGCCGGTGGCCCAGCAGATCTCCCACCTGGTCATCATGCACGAGGAGGGAGAGGTGGACGGCAAGGCCATCCCGGACCTCACCGCCCCTGTGTCGGCCGTGCAGGCCGCTGTCAGCAACCTGGTGCGGGTGAGTAGAGGCGGCTCCTCCGCTCCCTTTCACGGCAGCAACTTCGGCTGCCACGGCTAACTTTAGGGTCCCGCGGCCGTGGAGCCCCCATACAGGTGTGCCAGCTCTCCTCCCTGGGCCCGCGATGGCCGCCCGACCCGCGCCCCGGGAGGGAACAACTTCCCCGACGGTGCCGCCTGTAGCAATGGCTGAGGCAGAGGTCGGGAAGGGGTTAAGTTGGGAGGCTTTCTGGACCTCTGCGGCTCCTGTCTGGCAGCCGTCTCCGGCTGTTCGGGCCGCGCCGGAGGGCGGTGAGTTGTCCGGAAGAGCGAGTTGTTCACCGTTTTTCTGAGGGACGAAGTCTGCCTTTTCCCCACCTGAGGAACGGCATAATGATAAAGTGCTGTGAAGTGCTGAAGCCGCTGCTGGTTGTACCGCCCTCTCCGCTCGCTGTGGGGTGCACCCTAAAACGGCTCACAGATGTCTCTGATATGCTGTGTGGTTTTTGCTGTCTTGGAAACTCCTATTTTAAGTGTGTGCGCTATAAAAGGCAAAATACTTACTTGGTGTGATCCTACCCTGAAAAAAAACCCCACAAGCCTCCTAGGCATGTGGGTTTGGCTTTTATATTGGTGGAAGCTGGCAGCTCCTTATCAGCGCAGGAGTTGAGGACAGAGTCGAGGAGGGACAGACCTGTGGTTTGTAGGCAAAGTTTGGTTGTAACTTGCTGTGTTACATATCCTCGAGTGCGAGTTACTGTTTTCTTGTGCAGAAGGTAAAGGTGACTGAAATTAGGCTTGAATCTCTCTACTTCTTGAAAGCAGCTATGCATAGCATGTCTCATTAACATCTGAGTATTTGCGGTATGGACGTTTCAGTTGGAGAAGTGCAAATGACTCATACATTTGAAATGTTTTAGTTGCATTAGTACTTATATAGCCAACTGCGTCAAAAGAATAGCAAACCGTTGCAAGGCAGAAATGCCTTTCTTGATACAGAAAGTACTGCAGTGTTGCATACTGCTCTATTGCATTTAGAATTGCATGGTAATACTTACCTTGTATGTAAGTTCAGTCTTGAACATCAGATGTTACGTGTTAACTTTGAGTCCTGTAAAATTCTCAAGTCATTCATGGCAAGTGATATCCTTGCCATTAAAATTTAGCTTAAAATGAAATACCTGCATACAGTTAAAATATTGTGTTGCTATTAACTGATGTGTTAATACACTGAGATCATAAGGATTGTGGGTATAAGAAGCTGTCAAGATGACTAATGTATGTGATGTGTTTATTAGATTTCAGCCTGTAGTACTTTCTACTGCTAGAATAATTTGCCACTTTGAGGTTTTGCAGTTTATACAGTGTAACTACAGCCCTTGATCCCCATGACTACATGAATTTTACAGGACCTACTGTCTGGAACACTTCCACTTCTTGCTGACTTTAGCTGAAACTCTTGTTTTTAGGGAGAACAATTGGTCTGCAGCAATGAAGTGATGTAATAGGTGTATTGGCTGTAAGGATATGAAGCCTGAGTATATGAAATACTTTTCCTTGAAAGGAAGATTTCAGAATAATGCTTTGCTTCTTTGAGCCTGTATTGCTGGGTTGTATGACTATTCCTCCGCTCCCCCCCCCATTCTCAGAAGAAACCTGATCTGATAAAGTTGCATTTATTAGAGAAGTTGAGAAAAAGAATTAGTTTCTTTCTGCAGCTTGGTAATGCCAGCTCTTCTTTCATTTTGGACTGTTTTGGAAACCTGGTTTTCACTTCTTGCCTGCTAGCTACACAAAAGGAAAGACTTGAATTATTTTCTGTGTTAATTCACAAAGAGCAAATAGAAGTGTAATCTGAGATGGTACTTAAAAGGAAGATGCCTTGATCTATCAGAATACAGCTATGACTACATTAGGAAAAATACTGAATTAAAGTTCTGTTTCCTATCAGGACCTGTGTTTTCAGTGCATCATTATGAAGTGCAGAGGAGATCCGTGAAACTGTAGTTTCACAGGAGCAGTATAGGTTGTCTAATTGCAAGTCTTCTGGTGGCTACACAGGTGACAGCAAAGATAGAATTGTCAGCATAACCAAGACAGTAATGTAACCGCTAGCTCTTTATGTTGCTTGCTGTCTGCTTTGGGTTCTTTTTGTAGCATGAGTAACAAAGTTCATGATGGTAGGTACTGATTAGCAGTGAAATTTTGCAGTAATAACTTGTCACACAGCAACACCATTCTCTGACTGCTCAGCCTATCTTAAGGGCTCCACAGCTTGGAAGGTGCAGTGTTCCTGGAAATATTGCATCTGTAAGGAACTGCTGGTAGCAGTGTTTGAAGTGTTTAGGCTCATTCTTGTGCGAGGAGAGATGTGCTCTGTGGGGAAATGGGCTAGGCTGTCAAAGTTAATAAAATCAATCTTTACAAGTTAGTCTTCCCAATGTTAAATACCATGGTATGTTTAATTTCTATGTTAGTTACCAGTATGTGACAGCTCAGTTCTACTGTGTCTTGAATATTCTCTTGGGAGATAGCTTTTGCAGAGTAATACTCAAATTGTTTTGAAGTAAGTTGACAAAACTTCTTAACTATGAGGTAAGGTGAATATTGCCCATGCAAAATCTTTGCATGTAGAGGTAAGTGGTAGGCACACTTTTTGCACCAAAATAACCTTTGACTGAAGCCAAGAATTTGAGGGAGAGGCTTCAGATTAATATCACAAGATTAATAATGTACTAAGTCAGTCCTTTTTTTTTTAACTGAAGATCTTAATGTTTTTGTTGGCTGACACTTGAGGTGGATATGTCTCTCTTATGGGAGGGTTGGGGTTTGGTTTGGTATTTCTTGTAGCTAAGGATGTGAGACCATAAGACAACAGAACTGATTGGGAGAGGGAGGAAATCATAGAATCATAGAATAGTTAGGGTTGGAAAGGACCTTCAGATCATCTAGTTCCAACCCCCTGCCATGGGCAGCGACACCCCACGCTAAACCATGCCACCCAAGGCTTTGTCCAACCTGGCCTTGAACACTGCCAGAGATGGAGCACTCACAACTTCCTTGTGCAACCCATTCCAGTGCCTCACTACCCTAACAGTAAAAAGCTTCTTCCTGGTATCCAATCTAAACCTCCCCTGTTTAAGCTTTAACCCATTACCCCTTGTCCTATCACTACAGTCCCTAATGAAGAGTCCCTCCCCAGCATCCCTATAGGCCCCCTTCAGATACTGGAAGGCTGCTCTGAGGTCTCCACAAAGTGCTCGCTCCTCTGTCCCAACCCTGTCCCCATATGTGGCCAGACACTGAAGCAAGGCTTAGAGCCAAGCAGGATGGCATAGGAAGAGCAACGCTGCCCTCTCTATGGCTATGAGTTATGGGAAGCCCAGCACCCCCCTCCCGGCCAGCCATGGGAAAAAGCATTTGTTTGGGATTTATCTCTTGGAGCCACCAGCCCGGGTGCCTGCACTGCCAAGGGATTCAGTTCCAGCAGCCTCTGCTAAGCTGGTGGTTGCAGGGAGAAACAGGGCCCTGCTCTGCATCATCCTGCACCTGGACTGGAACGAAAGCATCTTGCTCCATCCTCAGAGCTGCTGCAAAGCCCTCTGCAAAGGAGGAGTTAATGGGAAAGTGTTTTTAGAAGTGCTGGACCTCTGGACAGGTAACTGAGGACAGAGCCACTCAGCACCTTCCAAACCCTCCATGGGCAGCGGCTCCTCATGGGTGCCACCATCCTAAGTGAGAAGGAAACGTTTAGTGGAGTGCATTGAATGGGGGAAGGAGAGAGGAGGAGAGAAAGCTCAGAGAGGACACGGATCAAAGGTACACAGGGGAGACAAAAAGGGCTCTGAAATGGGGGAGCGTGAAATGGGGAGAGCAAGGGCTTCTGCCAGTCTGAGGCCCAAGGAATAGATTCAAATGGTTCTCTATGGGGAGGAAGCCAGCTGATGGGTAAAGCATTGGGGAGGATTCAGCTGATCTTGGCTCAGCTCCTGATTCCCTGACGTGACTTTGGCCGAGGCGCTGTCAGAACGAGGTGTTCCACAGGTTTTCCCCAAAAGCTGAGTGCAGAATCCAGCGGGATCCTTCTTGCATTCATCTGTCAGGCATCATTGGAGCTGAGCACATTCCCACCCGCTCTGGGTAGGAGCCCACGTCCCACTGACTGCGGCTGACGCTCTTCTGACAGTCCCCGCTGTTGACATCCTTGGGAAGAGCAGCAGCAGGATCCGATCACAAAAATAGATCCCAGCTCTACATCTATATTTAACACTCTGTGTTCTCCTTGGAATGGACTCAGTCTACGGCAATTAACTAATGATGAGGATGATTAAAGCTTGCTCCTGCGCTTTACATTTATAGCATCTCTCCCGCTTCTTTTCTGAATAATAACTCCTTTCCTTTGCAGCACCAGCAGAGCATTCCCAGGAAAGCAAGAGGTAAAAGGCACGGGAAATTAGAAATGTGGCCCACTAAATGGGTCAGGAAAATGAATACATCTGAGGTTTACCTATCCATAAACCAGGAGAGCATCAGTCCCAGCCAGGATTTCCCCACTGCTCCCAGGTGAGAGCGGGGCTCCAGCATGGGCTGTGCAAGCACAAGCTGCTAATGGGGCTTGAATAATGGCCAACTGGGATTGCTCAGGGGATGCATTCTGGTTCTGTCCTCAGCAGAGTAGGGAATGCTCTAGGCTGCACTGGTTTTACATGGTGGTATGGGCAGAAAGCACTGGTTTCCCATGCAAAGGTGCCATTTGATTGCTTTAGGGAAGAAAGAAGGGGGAAAATTAAAACCCACTGGAATAAAACCAGATGTGAGATAAAGAGGAGGAAAGAATCTGGCTTTTGAAGCCACACTTCTGCTTCCCTGCCTGTGGGACAGGGGAGTGAGCAGCCAATGCTCATGGGGTGGCTGGAGAGCATCTGGGTGACCATCAGCGCTGGGATCTGCTCTTCTGCAGAGTCCCAGCATCCCTTTGGCAGTGAGTAGCGCTGCTCATGTCCCTGCGGGTGGAAACAAACAGAGCATGAAATACAGAAAGAATCAACTAAAATAATTATAGGTTACCAGAAATTAATGGGAGCTGTGTAAATAACCTTGAGGAGGGTGCGAGGAGCAGCGTTCATTACTTCACATGCTCGGTGCTTGCTCACTTCTCTGGATGCATCGGCAGCCGCCACGGATCAGTGATGGGATGGGCCAGCGGCGAGGGCTCCCTGGGCACTGCAACCATCACTGCCCTGAGGTTACATCATGAAGAAGCTGGGGAAGGTTGGAGGGGAGGGTCTGATGTTTGCTCCTTATAGAGCCATGGAATGGTTTCTGTTGAAAGGGATCTTAAAGCTCATCCAGTTCCAACCTATTCCACTGGAGCAGCTTGCTCCAAGCCCCTGTGTCCAACCTGGCCTTGAACACTGCCAGGGATGGGGCAGCCACAG
>JBCJKH010001415.1:4517-16824 GCA_039877255.1 Loriculus beryllinus
GACCTTAAAGCTCACCCAGTTCCAACCCCCTGCCATGGACAGGGACACCTTCCACGAGAGCAGGATGCCCCAAGCAACCTGGCCTGTGATGAGTTACTTTGATGAGCTGGCTTGTAAGAACTCAGGCTGCAGTATCCCGACGTTCCTTGATGAAGAATTGCACTTTTACAGACTGAATGTGAGTGCTGTGCTCTGCAGAGCCAGCAGATAATCGGGATCTATCCTTCTCGAGGGGCCTGCTGAGCCCTTCGAGCCCAGGACTTGTGAGGAAAACAGGAAAGCAGAAGCTTAGAAGGATGGCTGGTTCTCAGATCTTCTAGTAGAAGAAGATTGATTGATTTAAGAAAGCAAAAGCAAGTTTGTTTTGTAACAGGCTTCTTGCAGGAGGCATTTTCCAAAGGGGAGGAAAATCCCCAAGCCCTGCAGGGCCCACAGCCCTTAGGTGCTCATGTTGTCAGTGCATCTCTCTATGTGTTGCAAAACTGCCTCACATTTTTCCTCTCCATGGGATAACTGGTACCTTGCAGTGAACTCTCTGTTAATCCCCCACCAACAAGCAGCCCCCAAGAAAGGAGTCCCAGCCCTACAGTGGCTGAGGAAAGTGAATTTATCTGCTGGATCTGCAGTTCAGGAAGGTTCCAGGATCTATACACGTGACCCAGATGCTGGGCAATCTAGAAACAATCACATCAGTTCTTACAAGGGTGGGTTTGATTCGTTATCTGGGCAGGTGATGCACTCATATGGTTTGAATTAGGTTTCTTTTAAGATGGCAGGATTTTTCCCTGTAGATGTCGGATTGTGGCCTGGCCAGGGCAGGTGAGCAGTGTGAGTGAGTCACAATTAAGTGGGCCTTTATTTGGTGTCAAATCTGATAGACAAGTGCCAGCTAGGGAGCAAGGAGGGCTTGCCCACTACCGGAGGGTGGAGCAGATGGCTATCATTTTCTCTCCTAGACTTCAGAGCCATGGGGAGGATGTTTGGGAGAGACTCTGATGGTGGAGTTTCAGGGCTCCTCCAAGCCACCATGTACCTGCTCGTAGCCCTGGCACAGGGAGCTCGGAGCAGAGCCCTGGGCCTGTTGGCAGGAGATATTCAAAGGAAAATCCCTTTGCTTGACCAGAGCTGAGAGCTGGAGCTCAGAGCAGCGGCTCCTCAGCAGTTCCTACCTGCAGGATGGGACACACAGAGGCCTTGGGCAGGAGATTCCAGTCTGCTGGTGGAGATGAAATTCAGTTCCCACAGTGGATGCCCCAAGCCCCTGCCCAGCCTTGCTGCTTCCCCCTCCCTCTGCCTTTGCCTTTTCATTTGAATGTGCTGGGAGCAGAAGGTGTCTCCAAACCAGGGCTGGGATCTAAGCATGGAATCCCAACTCCGGGGACAATTTTAGAGTCAAATCAAGATTGCAGAGCCAACTTCTTCCTCTGCTCTAGAAATAAGCAGGTCCAACAGCTGCCTTCTCAAGCTATTGTGGGAAAGTCGGCTCCTGCCAAAGTGCTGAGCCCATTCTCACCTCCCCAAACACCCCTGTAGCAGGATCCCGTTGTGGTTCAGGTGGGCAGTGACAGGAGTAGAGCAGAAGTGAGAAGTAATTAACATCTGCAGAGTGCTTTGATGACTCCAGTGGTGACCAACCTCAGCACCAAGCTGTCGTCAGGCCCGGTCCTGCTGAAACAGGGCTGGCTTAGAACCCACAAGCCAGGTCCCTGGTAGATGAGACCAGCTCTAAAATTGCCTCCCTTTGCGGGGTGGGTGAGGGAGGTATTTTCATCTGTGTCTCCATTCCTCAGCCTTTGGGAACTGGGTTCTGAGGCATTTTGCAACAATCGTGAAGAAGAGAGGTTCTTACGTACAGAAAACTTTCACAGGATGGTGTGATTGCAGGAAGTCAGGCTTTAAAAAGGCACCAAAATAAGCTAATAACAGCGGGTATCAGCAGATTTGTGATGAAACCATGCAGGCTGGCAAACCAGAGACGTTATGAGTTCCAGATGTTGCACACAGATAAGTACCTCTGGCCTGAGCTTTTCTAATTAAGCCACAGAAACTAAGCTGTCACGTAAAGACGGCTTCCAGGGCTCTCTGAGCAGAATCATTACAATCCACCAAGACAGACTGGTTCTTATTCCTATTTCCTTTTGTATTTGCTACTTGGGAATTTACTGAATTAAATCCCGTTTCTGTGCCATACTTAGATTCAAATCAGAACTGGCATCTCTGCAACTGGGAGCAGACACCAGGATCCGAACACGCCTCGTGCTTCAGCTGGAGTCTGAATCCGAGCCCAGTCTCAGCTGCTGGGATCCAGCCCGCTGGCTGATATGAGTAATTTATTCTGAGCAGCTCGGGACGCCTCTGCCAGTGACATTTCCATATCTCTGCTCAAGAAGGGCTGAGTGGAGTCAACTGAGGTACCTGAGACCAAACTCATCGCTGCTGCAGCATCACGGGCTGACATCAGATAACTTCCTGGGGGAGGCAGCTTTGATCAGGCTGCAGCACTGGGGGAAGTGGTTGGGAGCAATCCCTGATGCTTTGCATCTGGGCCATTTTACAAACTCTTTGCATGGTTAAAACCAAGTTTCTCCTGGCGAGGAACCGCAGCATTGCGGTAACTGCGGGCTCAGCCCAGAGCCTGTCCTTGTGCTGCTGCTGCTGTCACCAACAGCACCTCCTGGCCCGGTGTGGTGACCACTGCAGGGATTCAGCTCCGTGGGTTTTGCAGGAAGAAAACTTGCTTCTGTGTTTCGAGTTGCAGGTGTGAGACAGGCCATGGGAGGGGAGTCTGTGAGCTGGGAATGGCTGAAGAGCTGCAGCATGTGCGGCTCACTGCGGGGTGCTGGGGTTGGAAGACAAAGTTCACTTGGAGCAGTCTGAAATCCCTTCTACAGAGGACCCAGGTTTCCCTGGTGAAGCTTCCCCTGACTCCTTCCTGTGCATATTTGCGGCTGAATATCAGAGGAAGCCTGGGCCTGGGCAGCAAATTTGGCTGTAAAGAGCATCCTCGTGACCTCTGCAGGCTAAACCGGCAGGTCCGTTCCCGCTGTGGGTTTCCTGTGGCTGGGTTTGGATTGACAGCTGTCAGCTAAAGGCATGTGCTGGAGGTCAGCCCCAGAGTGCGAGCACGGGATAAGCTCGGGCCGAGGCAGGCAGAGGGAAAGTGAAGCTGCTTCTCCCCAGAGAGAAGCTGCTGGAGGTGGTGGGTCGTGTTTGTCTGCAATGGGGTAGCTGCCCCGCAGACTGGTGATGGGGCAGTTCAGAACTCCCCACGCTGTAAAAACTGGTAGAAGTAGATAAAGACAACGGGAACTTTCCTATAGCCCCCTGGGCTACAACAGATAAGAACAAACTGGCCTGGCTCTATTAAAAGCATTCAAGCATTGGACTGAGCTGGTTTTAGTGGTACCAGATTCTGGCAGAGCCCAGCAGCTCCCCGGACTCCTACAGACAGGAGACTTCTCCAAACCAGCACCCATCAGCTGGGGCAGGGGCACTGAGGGCTTTATCTCCCTCCCTCCCTTCAAAGCCAGATTCTTTTCCTTTTCCTTGTTATTGCTGTGACAATGGTGCTACAGAGCCAGCTGTAGCCTCTGTTGTGCTGTGTGCTGTACAAACAGTGCGAAAGGGCAGTCCTGCTGCGCTAAGCCTTGCAGCCCAACTTAGTTCCACATGAGCTTGTTTTGTTCTGCTTTCCCAAGGAACAGGCTCTGGAGGCAGAGGGAGTTGCACTGGGAAAGCGTCGGGTCTGGGTATCAAAGGTTTCCACAAACATCTACGGCACAAGCTCTGATTTTGGCTGGAAGAGTCCCTGAAGCAGCCGCATCTCCCTTTGGAGCACAGCTCACTCCAACCTGCTGCAGGCTGCTTCCTCTTACTGCCTACTAATTGTTGGAAGTGTTTTAATAACCTTTGGCCAAAGAGAGCTGAAATTCCTGGCACATCACAGGACGGCTGGAAAGGATGTTTGACAGCTGTCAGTGGGAAAAGCTGTGTATCCTAAAGGGATTAAAGTCCTTGCTTTGAAGTTTCTTACAGGTTATATAGAAAAGAAGCCAGACTGGGAGCAGGGAGTGTGAAATGACTTATCACACTGCACATGGGTGGTGGAGGGAGCAGCAGGCCCATGAGGGTGGCACGGTGACAGCCCTGCACTGCACCTCAGGCAGCTCTTCCCAACACAGACCCATCTGGTCCCAACACGGTGTCCAAGGCTTGGGGACATGGTGAGGGACGTTGTCCTCATCCATGGAGCTGCTGATCTCTCGCTAGTGAAATGCAGGCGATCACAGTCCCTGGATGTTTGAAGAGGGTTTAACAATCCAAACACAAGAGCAGCCCTGTTGCCTTAGAGAGGGTGTAGCTGTGAGCAAAATTTGGCCTTCCCTTTTAGACTCTGCAGTTTGTCTTGACTGCTGCATGCTTTATTTTTAGAGCATCATAAAGGGCTTTTGTTCCAAGGTATATTTAACAGGGGAGTGGAGGGGAAGTGGGAGGGGTTTGTGCACAGAGAATGTATCTCTTGGTCTCTTTCTTCTAACCCACCCCCTCACCAGATACTCTTGGAGGGTGGAGTATAAATGAAAAAAAGAAAAAAAGAAGAGAAAATAATAATTAAAACCACTGAAATCCCAGTCAAAGGGGTTGTCTGAGCGTCCCGGCCTGGAGGCCTCCCCGGCGCCATAGAGCATCCATGAGCACAAAAGAGACAGAAGTGCCCAAGAGAATGGGAGAGGCCAAGCCAAGGAGCTGCTGGAGGCCCTGTGATGCCTGGCAGTGCCATTGTCCCTGTCCCTGCTTCCCACATCCCCCTGGACCAGGGGGGGTGTGTGCTGGGGTCGGCCAGACCTTCCCTTGATGGGGATAAACTGGCTCAGGGAAGGCTGTGAGGGACCAGCCATAGGGAGCCAATAACATCCTCATGTGGCTTTGAGAGGTGTCCAAGGGACCAAACTCCGTGGTGGTGCCATGAAGCAGACAGACATGTGTACAAGCCCCACAGCACTGACACAAGTTTTTGCCAAGGTGCTGTGATTCCTGGAGGCTGGAGGTGCTCAGTGGGCAGGTGCATGGCACCGGCCATAGGAGATAAACCTGGATGTGAGCACAAGCTCCTCACCTGGCAAAGTTTCCCATTCCACCATGGCACTAAGATCCTCAAAAGAAGAAAACGAGGTCCTGGGTCAGTGGCAGCAAATCTGAGCATAATTTAAAGCGAGTCAGGGCTGCCCTTTTGGAGTGCCAGTGAATTCGTTCGAGGATAACCTGTGTTTCTGTCCTTTCTGCCAGTGCTTCCCAGCTTCCCAAGGGACCTCGTGGCTTCCCAGGCGGACTCCAGGCACACTGAGGCAGGACCAGGCATGCAGACAGTGGCACCAAGAGCATGGTGAGCCCAGACCAGCCCTGGCTGTCCCCACTTCCACCCAAACTGGAGCATGTGCAGGTTAGCAGGGGTGGGCTTAAACCCCAAAGGTGGAAACAAAGCTGTGCCAGCAGCATGCTGGTGACAGAGCTCAGCTCCAGGCAGATGAAGGGTCTCCTGATCCCTGTCAGGGAGCAGCACATAGCACCATTGTTGCTGCCCTGCAAAAGGCTAAGTCTGCAAACCTGTTTCCATCCCGTGGTGGATTTGACCTGGTGAGTCTCACTGAAAGGTTTGAAGAATCTTGGAAATATCCTCAAGGAATGTTGCTGCTCTTTGCACTACCTAGAGCCAATGAAATACCCATTGCCTGGGTCTGGGTGCAGGACAAGTACCAGGTCTGTGACTCAGGTCATCATGAACCGGGCATGGTTTCCTTAATTTAGAGATAGAATCAGGATATTGATCAGCTAATGTCAGCACTGCGTGAGGTGTGTGCTTCCCTTGGCTGGATGGGACATACGTGTTCCTTCTTCTTTTCCTCTTTTTTTTTTGTACTCTCACCCTGCCTGGTGTCTTCTGATCATCAGCCCTCATTCAGCTGGCTTTTGGGTATTGCTGTTCTCTGGTGCGCAAGGTCTGGCAGCTGGTCCTCAACAGTGATCTCCAATGGAGTTTGCATTGCTCCAAACCTTTGGTTTTCATTCCCAGAAATCAGACTTTGTCCAGTCCCTAGGTTCTTAATATGCAGGAGTTTGCACAGCAGAGCTGAGGGCAACAGCTGCTGCTTGGGTCAGGCTCAGCCCAGCCTGTCCTCCTCAGCCAGTGCAGATACCCCATGGTCATTCCTGGTCCTGCACCCCGAGCTGGCCACGCTCTGAGCCAGGAGCCGTAGAGATGTGTTTGCAGGGTGTTGTACCCACATTAACACGCTCTCTCTTCACAGCTGCCTGTGTAGACATGCCTCACGCCTGCCTCAGTGGGCACTTCTCACCAGGTCAGCAGAGCTGAACTCTCTGCAGTGTGGAGGAAGAGCTCATCAGCTTCTTCCATTCACCTGCTGGTGCAGGGCACCGAGCGGGACTGATTCAGTGAGTGAGACAGTGATGGGGGGTGAGAATGAGTGGTGGAAGCCTTTCTGCTTCCCTTTGTTTTAAGGCTTGTACCAGCTTGTCTCGTAAAATCCTCTCCTGCCTTCCAAATCCAGTCAACGTGAGTCACCCGCTGAGCCCATCCTTTGCCTCCTCGTTGCAACACGGATGACAGAAACCATCCAACAAGAGCGCTTGAATCCATGATGAGTTTTGTTCTATTGCATAAATCTTTTCCCCGTTTACAGGTGAGTTGCTACAGAGCTATTGCCTGGGTGGTATTCCTGCAGCCAGCTCCCAAGTGGCGTGTGTCCGAGCTTCCTCCTGCACCCTGTGTGTGCTGCAGCGACGCTCCTGCCTGCACTGCAGATGCAGGACAGGGCTGTGAACGGTATGGGAAGGGGTTATCCCACAGGTCTCTGCCTTACAGTGAAATGCAAAGATTCCCTGAGCTGGGGTATTTGCTGCATGTCTCAGCATCTGAAGTTGGGGGGTTAAAGTTGCTTTCTAAAAGCGGGGGGGGGGGACGGACCCAAACCCACACCTGCGGAGGCTTTCTGCAGTGAGCAGCTAAGAGAGGGTGAGAAAAGGGAGGAGAGGGCTAGCCTGTCAGTACAAATACCGTTTTGGAACGAGAGGAAGCAAAGAGGCTTTTCTTCTTCCCTAATTTATTCCTATATAAGTACGTATGCATTTTTGTCTGTGTATTTATACCTAAAGAAAAAGCAGAGGACAAATCAACCCCCGGATCCGTACAAGTGACAGCTCTTTGGCATTGCAGTAGATGGAACACGTCCACCAAACTGAAACTAATTATCCCAGAGATGAATACCTGATTCCACTCCTTTATCCTATCTTTCCCCCCCGGGGCCTTTCCCTCCTCCCCACCCACCTCCCTCCGGTCGAGCGCAGGGTGACGGCGCAGGGTGACGCTGCACCTGCCTGGGTGTACCTGTCCCAGGCACCTGTACCAACAGCCAATCCTGGCCGCACCAAACCCGCGCACCGCGCCGCATAACCGGCCCCGCGGAGCGGCGATGCCTGCGCACGGCAGGTGCTAGCGGGGAGCGGTGCTCACAGCTCAGTGCCTGCGGAGCCCGGGACGCGGGGAGGATGTCCAATGAACTGGAGTAAGTAGAGTTCCTTCGCTGTTTACACACTCCCCTCGCAAGGCTGGGTGCTTGCCTGAGCTGCGACGAGCGCCGCGGCTCCGGGTGCAGCAGAGCCGGGCTGTTTGCAGGTGAAAGCACTTGTTCCCTCTGCTCCCCATAGCCCTGCTCTCAGGAGGAGCCACTTCTCACGGCCTAAAGATAGGTTGGATTTTTTTATTTTTTACTTTTTTTTACTTTTTTTTACTTTTTTTGTACTTTTTTGTACATTTTTTTTACTTTTTTTTACTTTTTTTTTTTTACTTTTCAGTACTTTTTTCCTTTTTTTTACTTTTTTTTACTTTTTTTTACTTTTTTTTTTTACTTTTCTGTACTCTTTTACTTTTTTTTTTACCTTTTTTTTTTTTTTACTTTTTTTTTTACTTTTTTTGACCATGATTTTTAAAATCATGATCATGATCCTGATTTTTTTTTTCCTCCCAGAGTTTCTGCCTGGAGGTGAGACTGTGCTGCCTCTGGCCAGCAACATCCAACACAAGCTACAGAGCTGCAGTAATTCATGGAGGGGGGGGATTTTGGTTGTGTTATTTTTTTTATTTTTCCCCCTTTTCTTCTTTTTTCTTTTTTTTTTTTTCTTTTTTTTTTTTTTTTCCTTTTTTTTTCTTCCCCTTAGAAAACACCTTCCAAATTATTTACCAGTTTCTGCTTTTTCGGGGAGATGATGGTTGTTGTGTGGTGCTGTTCTTTGTTCTTGTTGTTTGGTTTTAGTGTTGCAGGTGTTCTGGTTTAAGTAAATGGATCACGTTCTGATCCTATCAAATAATTATAATTGATTATTCTTTTTTAACAAGAAAAAGCACCCAGCACTTGTTGATCCTCTAGAGCTCTTGCTTTTGATCTTGGGACCTCCACAATAGTATGGACTTTGGCCACTGCTGGGATGCATTCCCATAGCACATCACGCTTCACCCCTCTGGGGTTAACACAGACAAATGTCCTACTGCTGTGACATGATGGGGGGACCTGGGGAATACTGACCAGTGATCGGGAATGCTGCTGTCAGTTCCGTCTTATAAAGCTCAACAGGTGTGTAAATAACCCTGGTGGAGTACTTGTGTGTAATAGAATTTACCAATCCCTGTCCGTGTCCAAACATCTGTGTGCGGATGCGGTGCTTTGGAAAGCGCATTTTGAAAGCAAACACGTGCCAGAGATGCTGTGACAGCTGCTCTCTTAATAATTAACAACCCCTAATAACACCAGTTATTGCTGTGTGTAAATACTGGGATCGATCTGCCGGGATCCACTCAGGATCGCTGAGGGAGCTTTTTGTTTTCTGGACTCTGGGTAATTTACAGCTGATGCTATTTAAATGTGTAAATCGGGCTGTGTGCTTTGCTTCAGACGTTTCAGTGTGTGTGTCCACAGTGCTGCAGCGTTAGATTGATGTATTGCTAATTATGGGCTGGGGCATTGTGTTACCTGATGAATTACATGGTTGCTTGACTCCTCTCTTGCTAACGGGCTGTTAACCCCCGTGCCTTTTGCATGGGAAAGGGGGAGTTGATGGGAGCAGCATCCATCCCTTTTGTGATTCAGGGCTCAGCCCCTGCCTTGTCCTGGGGACACATCTGAGGGGTGTCACATCTGGCTGGGGGTCTGCGTTTGGTCACCCCGGAGGCAAAGGGCTCTTGACAGCCTTTTCCTGTCGATGGAACCTGAGGACAGGCTTGCAGAGCCCTGGAAATGTCACTGCAGCTCCCCATCCCTCCCTGGGGAGCACAGGGAGGTGGGTGTAGGATCTCAGGGCTGCTGGGGGTCCTTGAGTCCACCATGAGCTCGAGCACCCCAGGGAACAGTGGGGAGCAGTGATAGGAGGTAAGGAAGCCGGGAGCTTGGTAGTACCAGAGTTATAGCTGAAACATGCAGACTTTGGGTACTGTGAGGGGGAAAAGGTGTCACAGAGGAGGGGACACCTTGTGAGGAGCTGCTAAACCCCACGTCGAGCCGTGGGGCTGCTGCAGTGGCTGTTAATCACCCAAGCCAGAGTCATCAGGGTGTAGCTTTGTAGACATCAGAGGAAGGAAAAGGCTCTTAGGGGATCTGATAAGGGCAGCGGTGCTCTCTGTGTCTGGCACATCTGTTGTGCTTTACACAAGCCCCAGGACAAGCTGAGCGCTGGGAGGATGGATGTGTGCAGTGACCACGGGCCTGGTTCTAAGGGAGCTGTAATATCCCCATTGACTGAAGCTGCCACCCAGAACATTGGGGAGAACAATCCCATCTCTCCCTTTGCCATTTAATTTCACTAAAAGGACTGGGAAGAGCCTAGCGTGGCATGAGAGAAGGAGGTGTTTTGCCTATTATAAAGTATTCTAACTGATCATTTCCATAGTCTTCTAAATTGAACTTCTGTCTAACTCTGCAGTGCGTGGGCTTGAAAGAGTTAACCAGGAGTTACTCCCAGTTGTGGTTTTGTGGTCGAAACCATGATCGCCAGAAGCAAATTTTTGTCATGCATAAGGTGTGTTATTAAAACTTGAGTTATGCTCCTGGTGAATGAAAAGTTAAAGCCCTTTTATAAAACGCTGGCAGTGAAGCACACGGGGGATCACCACGCTGCAGCAAGTGGCTTTCAGCGGAGACGGGGCTTAAGTTAAGTAAAGAGAAAGAGAGATTTTGTAAATTAAAGAAACAACAATCCCATAACTGCTGTGCAGTTCACAACAAAGGAGTAAGAGCCCTCTGAATAAACTCCAGACTCAAAGCAGAGGTAAATCAACATTTACACAGTAACGCTGCTTTGATGCTTTGGGTCGCATTTGCAGCTGATGGGTACCTGGGGATGGTTCTAGAGAAGTTTGTGGATAGGCAGTTACGCTGAGGAGGATCTGCTCCTGCTTTGTTCTGCCAGTGTTTAAGTTGCTCTTCAAGTCTTCATCCCCAAATGCACTTGTGCTGCACCTGCAGCGCCTCAGTTCAGCTGATTGGCAGGGAGACAGCTCCTGATCCACGCCTCGGATCCTGGAGCAGGGAGAGCTTGAGGAAGGAAAAGGCAATGGCTGAAGAACACGTTTATCAGTGGCACTGGTTGCGTGGCACACGGTTGTGTTCGGGTTGGGGCTCTGTTGCTCACACCTGAGTTCCAAAGGCTTCGATGGGGTGGCTTGGTTTTTGTTGCTCCTTTAGGTGTAGGTTGTTCTGGCCGGTAGCTGTGGCTGTGGTATGGTGAGGGTAGCTCTGACCCCCAACCAGTCCTTGGCATTTAGAGGACAAGAGCTGGTGTCGCTTCCCAAGGGACTTGGATCCTGGGTGGCAGCTGCCTCCTGGGTCACGGTTTTGTTTCTGCTCGTGGTTCTGTCTCTGCTGTCTGAGCTGTAACGTGTGCTCTCCAGACAGCCCTGGCTGGCTGGGGTTGTACCTGGAATGGGCTGAATTGTGTTTGTTTGGCAAAAACAGGGCTTGAAACGCATTATGGCAGTTCTTCATTCAACAGCACACAAAAGGCTAGCCTGCCTTGGGGAACACATGTTCACAGGATACCCAGAACACATCAGAGTCTGCAGAGAATCACAGGATGGTTTGGGGTGGAAGGGACATTAAAGATCATCAAGTTCCAACCCCTGCTATAGGCAGGGACATTACAGGGAGTCGTCAGTCAAGTGTGCTATAGGAGGTGTGGGCAGCTGAGGTCTGACCTGCACAGTGCCACCGGATGGGAAGCAAAGGAAAGCCGGCGGTGAGAGCCCCTCACCAGGCCTGCAGTGCTGCTGGAGGAGGTGCCTGGGAGGGCAGGGTGTGAGCTGCAGGGTGTGAGGCTCCTGTCGGGTGTCCTGCCCTGGCACACGCTTCCCTTGTCCTCTTGGGCAACTCCTGGGAGGATTCACCTCACCTGATGCAGCCGGGTCAAAGCCGGGTGCCAGCGCCGGGCAGCGACTGAACTTGCAGGCAATGGGAAGGGATCAGCACATCCCAGCCTCGGGTGGGAGCTCCAGACCATCTCCTGGCTCTCAGAGCAGGTTGGAAGCCTGAGACTCAGCTCCCGTGAGCTTAATCCTGATCTCTGCTCTTGCTGCTTCCTCAAACGCGTGCTGAGATTCATACAGGAATATGTCACATCCTTCATTTGTTATTGCAGGATCCTCCGATAGGATGTGGTGAGGGAACTACAGGAACTTGGGTATAACTGGGCTCTGTTCTCAGTCAGGCCTCTGGGTCCTGCTACAGCACAAATAACCTGTAAGAACTGATTACTAGACTAAAGCCAGATTACCTGAACTGAAAACAAACCAACTTTGTTGCAGAAGATCACATATCCCCTTACTGTTGGGTGGCTGGGGTTTTAAAGTCTTGTAAGTTTAAGTCTCGTAAACCTGTGATTTTTTTTAAATTATTGTGATTATATTTTCTTTAAAAGCCACACTGAATGCATGAGAATTAAAAAGTAAAACAGCAAAGTAGGGTTTTGGATGTGGAAGGAGGGGCAAAATCCATAGACACTGAAACAGAAAAAGCTGATTGAAATCACCAAAACTCTGGGAGCTCTGAAGCTCTTCTCAATGCGTGTCACCTTCCTTAGGGTGTCTGAAGGACTGGGAGCTCCAGTGCAGAGTGTTGGTGGGGATGCAGGTTTGTGTCTATGCACACACACATAGAATCATAGAATAGTTTGGGTTGGAAAGGACCGTAAGATCATCCAGTTCCAACCCCCCTGCCATGGGCAGGGACACCTCACACTAAACCATGGC
>JBCJKH010001417.1:0-27537 GCA_039877255.1 Loriculus beryllinus
CAGGGCTGCTCTGAATCTCTTCTCTGCCCAACCTGTAGCTGTGCCTGGGATTGCTCCCACCCAGGTGTAGGACCTTGCACTTGGCATGGTTAATTGCTTGGCATTTTCACAAAGTGCTTCAAATTGTGCTTGACTTGGAGCCTCAGAGTAATTTATTTTCTGCAAATGGAGTGTTATTTTGTTTTGTTTCATGTATTTTTGCTCAGATATTGGGATTTTTCCCATCGTTTTTTTTACAGCAGCCCAACAACACTACTTTCTCTGGAGGTGATCTGTGCTAGACCATGTGGGAATGACTGGATGCTGGAGAGATGGGTGTGATTACTGTGGCAGTGCTTGCCCAAAGTCCCATGTGGATTTTATGTCCTTAATTTACCGATCAGTGTAACTGGCTGCTGAACATCGACGGAACTGGGTGTTCCACAAATTAATACCAAGCAGTAAGGGTCGGCTGTCACACTGGCAAGGAGCAGGACCATGGAATTGGACTTATATGGAAGTCTGAGGAAACTTCAGAAATAACTCTGGCATGTGCCCAGCAGACTGCCTGGTAACAGAGGAGCTGGCTGAGGAATCCATTGCTGTGGGGAGGGAATAATCATCTTTTTTTTCCTAAAGGATTTTTGATCCTGGCAGGGGAAAAAACAACTCATAAGACTAGAGGAGAATTTGTCAATTATTTTTTCCCTTCATGGGTAGCTTATCTGAGACCTGTAGACATAAATCATGGCAGTAACACAAACACTGCTGAAATTACCAGCAGCAGTTAAGCATGAGAATATGGGGCTAGGATCTCACCAGCTTTCCAGAATGCCAAGATTGCAGTTCTGTGTTATTCTAATATTGGTCACTTCTATCAGATAAGATTGCATATAAACCACAGCCCATCTGCAGTTTCAGGGGGGCCAAACCAACCCATTTAGGAACAGTTAAATTGCTAGTTCTTGAACGTAAGTGGCAGGATGATAAATGTGACCTGTTTGCCTTTAACTCCAAGGAAGTGCAGCCAATTTTTCCTTAGCCTCAGGGAAAAACACATTAAATCTTTGCCTGTTGGCATTTGGAGCCTTCTCTTTTTAGAACAATGGCACGCCACTTTAGAATTTAAGGGGGATGGCTAAATCAATTGCTCTTATATATTTACTCCGTATAATTACTTTGTCCTCCTAATTGATTTCTTTATATTGCTGCTGGAACCATCCCTAACAACCAGCATGTGCTGTGCTGGTCTTTAGAAAGAGATGGGAAAATTGCTGACTCTCCCAAGGGAGCTGTATATCTAAAAGTGAACAATTGACTAACAATGCTACTAGAGGAGATGTGATAAAACAGAAACACTTCAGACAGTGAGGAGAGTAAAGAAAAATAGGATCAAGACACATCCTGTTGTGGTTTAGGTCTTTTCAGCAAGGCTTTTGAATCATGTACTACCTCAGATAAGTTTATACGGAGCCTTTGGCTGACAGTACTGTCAAGATGATCTGGTACTCTAGATTCCTAACCCAAAGACTCAAGTGTTGGGACTGTGGTATTGCAAGTAAAATAACAGCTGCAGCTCTGTAAGGGCTTGCTTGCAGCACAGGCAGTGATGTTCGCCTCTCTCTGGGGTTTCATCAGTTAAAAGACAGAAAGGATTAACAATACCTGCTTCCAGGGCCTTGGTTAGACCCAGGTGGTACCTCTAGTTACCTGGTCTGAGCCATAGGCTATGTGAAGAGTGTGCATATCATTATGCACTGGGAAGATATATGCTCCATAAACTCTAAGCCTTGATTAGCTCATATAGAAATGCTTCTAAATAAGTGTTGGAAAACACTGTATGGTTTTAAAAGGGCAGTTAATCTTTTACTATTTTTTTTGAGCAGGAGTAGTCAGGAGAATAATAGAGTCAAAGAGATTCCAACCCAATGCATTCATGGCATCACGTTAAATAGCAGTGAACCAAATAGTGCAGGTTACCCTAATGATCCCTTTAGATTTAATAGCTGGGTGACCTCTGTATTTTTCAAATAACCAAGGTTGTAAACTTTTCTGCTTCTTAACGAGGTTGCTTTTTGGTGTCAGTTAATGTTATGTTTCATTAAGTCAATGCGATGGTTTCCTGCCAGTTTTGCTTCATGTTTTACAGACAAGTCATCTCTATAGGGTACTGTTAAAAAACGTTTTATAACATTTCATGTCTATTTGCTAACCACAAATGGTCTCTCTGGTAAAACAAAAGGCATCCAATTATCTTTACTTTTACTAATTTCACTTTTCTCTGAAAAATCCCTTCTGATGTGGAGAGCACAGCTGCACAGGAGGAAGCCAACAGCAGCCCAGAGAGAGAACAGTGGTGCTGGCAGGACCCACTGGACGGGGACTTAGATGCTCCTGGAAACCCTGGTCTCCCTGTGCATGGGGCAGGGACATGGTTTCTGCCCCTGCTGCACCAGAGCTATGGGCCTGGGGGAAGGCAAGGCAGCCGTTCTGCCTGCAGGTGACAAGGGCATGGATGGAGGTACACTGATGGGTGAAAGCAGCAGCTCCATGGCACAGGATTGCGTGACAGCTCCCCCAGCAGCCTGCCTGCAATGGCTGTGCTCGTGCTCCTGAGCGGTGAGTGCTGAGGAGTGAGTTACACACAGCAGTGCCAACAAAAACTGTGCTGCTGCTGCTCCACTTCTTCTGCTTTAATGATGTGGATTGGCACAGCCCTGCTCTTTGGGATCGGCCCAAGTGGCTTTCAATGCCTTCCTTTCTTGAGCGCAAGGGTGGAGGGAACAGATTGACCTGGGAAAGCTGCTTCCCGTGACCTTAGGGTATATATTCCTTGCAGTGTTAGGAGGCTGGTTAACATAAAACTGGGATTATGAAAGGGGTTGTCTTCACTTTGAGCCTTGTTTGGGATACCAGCTTCTTCTGTATTCTCCTTTAACAGAAGCCAGCTGCTCTAAACACTGTCTTTTTGAAGGTTCAAGATTCCCAATATGGTTTTTTGCAATATTTTTTCCATATGATTGTGTTTTAAACATTGAATATGGCCTTATGGCCAAAAGACTCTCATCTCGGCAAGATGTGGGTGTAAAATAACTCCACAAGGTTCAAGCTCTGAATGGTGTGCAAGGTTGAATCATTTTGTTGGAAGCAGGGACAGACAAATGGAAAGAACAGTTTTGGGCACATTCTGTCACTGCAAGGTACAAAGTATGAGTTGGGTATAATTCTTATTTATACTTACATTCCAAAACAGTCCAAAATCCAAGTTTAAGTTTGCTTTCCTTAGTGCAGTGGAACAAAGTGCTCATCCCATACTGGGCCTGAATGCCTCGAATGCATCCTATTCCTCCAAGCAGCCTTTCCAGGGAAAAGATGGCTCTCACCTTCCTGAAGGCTTGGATCTGAGGCAAGAGTACTGAGTGTCAGTGCTGCGGTATTTCACCCCACAGGGACCAGAGAGGGGCTTGTTGTCACCCTGGTGGCGTGCACAGTGCCATACCAGACCCTACCGTTACATCACCTCTGCATATGCTCAAAAATTAATTCCTATCTACAGCAGTAGCAGCCTTGTAGTGCTGAGTGAAGCTTCCCCAAGGAGCTGCAAGAAGGGCCTGTTATGCATGGAAAATACCAGGGATTAACTAACATCGTGTATTTTAGCTGGTGTGGCTACATAGGGTAGTGTAGGTCTAGGCTGCTGAAGAGTGGCTTATTCTGGTTTTGTTTAATCTGTTGAAAAAGAAAGGGTTTGAGCAAAGCCAAAATACAATATTACAGTATTGGGTGCCTGCGTATAAGCGCTCATTGGCTCAGTCAGGCACATTAAAACAATAGCTACACCAGTGCAAACTACTGTGCTGGTACGACCTGAGGTGCTCTTCTCTTGGAAGAAAGACCTTAGAAGAGGTGTGGGAATGATCTAGCAACACCAGACTTGCTACAAAACGCATCTACAGGAACGTAAGAGCAACCATGTGGATTAGGACAGAGGTTTACGCAGCCCAGCAAGCTGTGCCCCACCATTGCCCATGCTGAAAGCCAGGGAATGGAGTCAGACTGGGAAAAAAGTGAAGGGATGCTTCCCCATCTTCCAGCAACTTGCTTCTGAGCCAACAGGGAGTACCTTTGTGTGTAACAGCTCTTCATGTATTTCTGGTTCATGAACCTGTAAAGTTGTCCCTTGAAACCAAGTAGTTTTATACCTGCAGCATCCTGTGCCAAGTGTATTTGGGGTGGAAAGATATTGATGGTGGATTTCTCATGTCATGAACAGAATTAAAGGTTTTATATGCCTTTTCAGTATTGCTAACACTGAGATCCAGAGAGCTACTCAGTCTTCTTGCAGATTTTTTTATTACCAGATGTTCCAAATGACCCAAGATGAAGTATTTAGTAATAGCAATAATATATGCCAGGCTTCTGACACACAGTGTCTGCAGCAATGTCTGAAGTCCAGGTATACCGAAAGAGCCATGATTCCGTTGTAGTGATTCACACTGCATTTCTGTGCAGTGATTTTCCCATCTGGCATTCTTTATTCACAGCAGCAGCTCCTCTCCTCTTCCAAGATCCTGTTTCTTTTTACTTTGTTCTTTTCCCTTTGAGGTTCCTCACAAGATCAGGGAAGATAAGTGGGTATGGAGACAGTGTTGTACAGGGTGAGAGGCAGTGCTCACCTTCAGAGCAAGCGTCTTTTGTCATCAACTCTTCTGATTTCATTGGAGCTCTTGTACTCTCCTTTAGCTGCTTTCACCTGGCAAAAGCCCTGAGCAAGAACAGAACCCATGTCTTTTCAGTTGTACAGGGGGTGCTATGCCAGTGCTGATGCTGAGCTGCACTCTTGCAGTTTTTATTCAGGATGCAGAATTATTCAGGCACTGGCAAGAAAAGCCTTTGCATTATTTCCTAAAGAAAGTTCATTGTGCTGCAGCCACTGTCTGCCTACAGCTCATCAATTAAAAACAATTAAAAGCACAAGGCATGGCAAGTCACTGCTTCTTATTGGCCTGCCTTCTACCTCTTCCCTTGTACAGTCAAGCTACGAGGAAGCAGCTTCTCTGGCAGAAAAAAACCAACAAAACCCAAACCCCAACTCCCCAAAAATGAAAGAAGAAAAAAGGCATCAGGGAAACAAACTGAAACACAGAAAAAGTCTTGTGACCCATTAGCTCTTTCCTTTGTTTGCAGTACAAATCACTCCACTATAATCATAAATTTGAGGACATAATTGGATTCTATGTATAAATCTACTGCCAGTGACTACAGGCAAAATGCCCCAAGTGATGGAGCCTGCAATCCAGCACTGGTGTGGTTTGGAGGGAGGCTTTGAGGAGGGGGAAGGGAGCTTCTGCAGCCGCCAAAGTATTTTCCATGAGCAGTTCTGTATCTGGAAACAGATGCTCTGTGCTGCCGTCCAGCCAGCAAAGTATGTATAAAACATTATGAAGATACCCTTCAAAGCATTCTTTGCTTTGCTCCTTGTCCGGCCGTGGCCCGTCCTCCTCCTCACTTTTGCCGAGAGCCCCATGTGGATATTGTGAGAGTCTCTCTGCCCCACTCCTCTGAGAAAGGGCAAATGCACCCCTCTAAATCCAGGGCAGCTCTCTCTGTTGTGGCCAAAGGTGGGTAGCATTGCTCTTGCTTAGTTTCAGGTCTTGACTGAGCTTCAGAACTACAAAAGGGCTTTTAGATCTCACTGGTGATATTTCCCGAGCAAATGTGAACGTTGTGCTTGCAGGAATGAAAAGTTAAACTCATTTCCTGCCTGGAAACCACCTGGGCACCACCTTGCCCTCCTTCTGCTGCCCCAGGGTGCATTTGCCCCACGCCATTCTCTGCTTTGTTCAGTTTATGTAGTTATCCATATTATAAAGAATACAGCTACGAGCTGTGATCAAACCCGGGAGCGTGAAAGTCCTGTCATCATTTTGATTTGTAATCTTTCTCCACAAGGATGAGGCTGATTATGCAAAGTAGTGTGGCCTAAAAATTGTGCCAGCCATTTTAAGTTCAATAGCCAGGAGAAACTTGCCCAGCAGCACAGCTGTCCTTCAAAGTGAGGGTGTCCCACCAAAACCCTGCTACTGCTGCTAAGGCTGGGGGTGTTGGAGTTCTGCATTTACAAACTCAATTTCACATTTGTGAAAAATAGCCAGATTATGAAGGCTGAATTCTGTACTTCTTGCTAACTGTCCCTTGTTTATGTTCTTGCACATTCTGCCCTTTACAGTTGGTTCCTCAAGGGAGCACGTGCTGGACACATGGCAACTGAACGTGCATTTAGATGGACTGAGTTTCTTTGCTGCTGGCTACAAAGCAGGTAATGTAAGTCTGCAAGTGCCCTTAGGAACATGTTCCTGCCTCTGTCCACCTACAACCAAAGTAGTCAGGATAAGAGAATACCGCTGTGGTGATGCCAAGGGAGAGGTAAGAGAAGGACTGTTGTATGAAACAATGCATCAGAACAGGTTTTGTCCAGGTTGGATGGTTCATTAATCAAGATGTGAGAAACTGCCTTTACAGGGAGTTGTCCAGATCCACAGCTCAGCATGCTGCAGGTGCCAGACACAGACAGACTAGGTGCAGGGACCTCGAGAGAAGCCCAAATCCAGGGGGAAGCCCAGGATGTAGATAGGGTGGTGGGTCTTCATCACAGCGACAAGGCTGTGTGACACAGCCATGCTCCACCATGCCACAGCCTTGATCCTTCTTGCCTTTGTCCCTTCAACCCTTCTCAGGATTTCCTACACGCAGCAGGGTGCTGCTGGGCCCTGCACCTTGATACAGGGTGTTGGGTGATCTGGGCTCCTAGTGCTGAAGAGCCCCTCCAGACAGCAAGGGGCAGCAATGAAAGCAAGCACCAGGTTTTCGTAACCATGACTTCTTTCACAGCCACTTCTGCTCTACCCATGATACACTACTGTATTTGTCTTTCAAATAGCTTTTTACTAAATCTATGTAGCATACTATAATTTCCTTTTACAGAACTTGCATTTCCCTCTATTAGCACAGTATTTCCAGCCAATATTAAACTTCCCCATCTCTAACAAGCCTTTTGGGAATATAAAATCTTTTTGCAGCAGTTCTAATCCTATCCAGGCAACTTCTGTTGCCTTTTGGGTTATTGTTTTTGAGTCTTTACTATTTTAGCTGAACTCATTTTAGCTGAACTGCTGGTTCTTGGTTTTCTTCTCTCTCACTAACATATGCATATGCAACATAGCACTTGACATGATGATGTGATCCTGACCAGAAGATCATTATACAGACCATTACAGAGCTGTTTCCTTGTAAGAAAATCATTTAATTGCTCAGATTTCTGAAAGGGGAGAGCCTGTACTGTGGATGGGGTCTGCGTGTGGCACCCTGTGCACTGGTTGGAGTCCTGTGAAATGCTATGCTGCTCAAAGCTCCCAGCACCTAACAGGGACACAAGGCCATCTATCTATGCTATTCTCTTCTTACAGTGCTAGCTCTAATAAATAGCATTTTAAAAGATACCTTACAGAGCGTGAAGGCTGTTCTTACTGGGATTATAATGGACCAGCACCTCCTGGTGCAAAGCACATGGCTGCCGTTTGGGTGGTGTGCTGGATCTGCCTGACATCAGCCTGAAGTTACTTACAGCTTTGGTGGAAGATCCACATTCAGATCATTAGCACAGGGATTTCCCCGCTCAGGGGGCTGCAAGCACCATCAGCTGGTACACAGAAGAGAAAATATTGGATTAGATTGGGTTAGAAAAACAGTGTTTGTATAAGAAAGGGAAGTTTAGGTTTTCATCTAATCCAGATGATTTCAGGAGTGGGGACTTCATTAAAAAGTTCAGTGTCAGCAACTGCTGATACAATTGCAAGTGTTGGCAGTGCTGAATTTCTGTTTGCCAGTGTTTCTAGAAGCCAAGTTGTGCAGCAAACAATGGCAGAAATTGCAACATTTCCCCCATTTTAGAAATGGTTGTAGCTCTCTGTAATGTCCATGGGACACACCTGCTGACATCCTCTGCTAACGTTTTCTGATGGATTAGTTTGTACTGCCAGTTAATGGCTCTCTCTGGATGAATTCTGGTTTACTGATGACAAATTCAGAGCAGAAAACAGATATCAGTGCCCACAGAAGAAAAACAAATAAGCCAAATTATATGCAATTTACAGTAAAATTATATATTTAGCCTTGTTTAAACATATGTTAGCGATGAGGGCAGTGGATGTTAGATTTAATTGGATCCAGAAAAATGATGAGCATCAGTCCCCCTGGAACTATTCATGGTGAATCTCCAGGAAGTTCCACAAGTATTTTAATAAATTAAAAACAAATGCAAAAAAAGGAAAAAGAAATCAACCAATTTCTTCTTTTTATCTCAAAGATTCCAGTTGCAGATCCTTGTAGTCCCATGGTAACGCTCTAGGATGCTGCATTCAAACAAATAAAAATAATGTCCAATGACAGAAGTAATTCTCTCTGGGTCTTTAAGGTGCTAAAATTTCTCTGTAACATACTGCAATATTTTCTTCAACCATAAGACACTCCCATAGGACAAACTCTAGGGTCTTTCTCGCACGTTTTCCTATAAAAGGGAAGCCTGTCTGTGGCATGGGTGGACCATAGACATCACCCTGGTGCTGGGGGAGCAGGCTGAACCACCAAGGAAGGGAAGCTGGGCAGTGAGCTGGAGATGGGCACAAGTCTGGGAAGATGCTCTGGTACAGCAAACCCAGCTCCCTGGGCTGTGGGCAGTGTAGCATGCAACCTCTTTGGGGAGCCAGAGACCTTGCATCTGCTTGGCTGCTTGTCCCAATGGAGACTGGGGGATCTTCCTCATCACCATGGCACTCTGGGCCAGGGATTTCTTCCAATTTGCAATCTAATGATATTACAGTCGAGTTTGTGCCTTTCTGTGGCAATGTCAATGACATTGTTCTCCTTAGGTAGTTCTTTCTCCCTCCTGCTGTTCACACAGTTCTTACAGAACTGTTTTACCCTTTCCATGCTTCACATTTTCAAATGAACTCAGCCAATCGCCCTTAGCATATGAATTTGGTGGAGGAAATCAAAGCCTGTTTTTCTCATATTCCTGTATTTTGATGAAACCAGATCATTTAGTGCCTTCTAAACTGAGTGCTTTGACAGATGGAAGGAAGGGTTTTTTCCTGGTTCCCTGCTTCAGGTGGTAGCAAGACAGATTTCCATGCATCTCAAACCTTTGGAAAAAGTGGTACTATTTCTTTGTGTTGGAACAAAAATACTAACAGTTTGGTTAGCATTGTGACATTCTTGTTGGCTTTTTTTTTGGGACATGAGAAAATTCAAACTCAAAGCTGAGCTGTGGACAAGGCCTCGGCACAAGTTTTCTTCATCTTAAAGCAGTTATTAACTGTTCTCACCAGGAGCTGGCTGTAACGTAACAGTCACAGGGGAACTGTGCACACTGTGCATGGGGAAGCAGCTCTGGGGCTCTCACAATGAATTTCCATACTTTCTTTTTGCCTCTTCAGTATGGTGAATTGTTAGTGGTATGAAATATCCAGGGATGTGCAAAAAATCATCCACTTAGTGATGTCTGAAAGACATGTTAGGCCATGCATTTTGCCATGGGTTTGGAGGAAAGCTAAAGCAGAGATGTTTATCTGCTATACAGTGAGCAACCCACTGGATCAAAACACGATGCAAAATAATGTGTGATGTGAAGCAAAGGAATGAGTGTCCCTGCTCAAGCACCTTGCTGTGGAATGGGAGGTCATAGAAGGGCCAGTCACTAGCAATGGAATCAAGGAGGAGGTTTTAAGAGGGAGCAGATGACGACATATTTTAAAGTGATTATAAGGAGAATCCTCAGGGCTGATGTGGTCTCAAAGACACCAGAAGAAAGCACCGGCAATGACAAGAAGATGTGAAGAAAATGTGTGTCTGTTAGAAGATGGCAGCAGCCAGATGGTTCAGATTAACTCAGCAACGACAAAGTGCAGCAGCAGCAGCAGCAGGTGGGTCAGGCCTCAGCAGAGCTGCAGCTGTGCAACTAGCCATGTGTCCTCCATCCTCTTTAAAACAGTGGAACACCTGGCAGCGGGACTTGAATTCTCACACTCTTTACCTGATGTCTTAAACCCCACAAAAAACCCTGCTTTGAACACTTAGGATGAACTGAAGCCTGGCTGTGAGATAAACTGGTTCTGGTTGCGTAGGAAAATGATGAGAAACTTGCAGTTTCACCTGGTTCATGGAAGCAGATGTGCCTTGACAGGTTTGACATGTGCCAGCCAGTTGGAAGAACAGGAAGATGTAAGCTTGCCAGAGGCCAGACAAGGGATCATGCATAATGAAGTGTTTTGGTGGAGCATCTAAGTCCTGGACAGATGTTTGAGGTCATGCAGTCACCAGGCGAGCGGATGTGAGGTCTATGAAAGAAGTTGTAGACTCACTGGAAGAGTAGGAAAGAGAATAGGCTTGAGGATACTTCTTTATCTCAAGGGACATCAAGACCTGGAAGGACAATAGGCAAGGGAAGAAATTGGTCAGGGTACACTAGAGATTTGAGAATTAAAAAAAGAGTATGAGCTTGTAGATACAAGGATGTGGTGCTCTATGGGCAAAGCTGTGTAGTGGGAGCAGCCACTGACACTGCCATAGAAAAAGCAATGGAGCTGACTACCAAGTACACCTGGAGGGGTGCAGCCCCTTGGGATCATTGGGTTGCCAGTGTAAGCATTCAGGGTTTTGCCAAGCCCAGCACTGCCCTGTGGTTTGGGCAACAGGAGCCGAAGCAAGGCAGGTTCCTGCAAGACATGTTTAACTTGGCTCCTTTCAGGAAGGTCTGTTTTATAAGTTTTCCTCTTGGTACAGTGCAGTTTTCTCATTTATTTTTTACTGTATAGGAATTATCTGCACATTTTGGAGAGAATGTTTGCCAAAAAGGGTTATTTCTGTTGCTTCAAAACATTAGGGTCTAAAAAAAGCCTAAGAGGTTCCTTAGCTCTAGTGCTGAAAACGTGGCACTTCTGCACAGATGATGTTCTCTCCAGAGACAGAGCAGCATGAGGTGTGACTGCTTCAGTAAGCTACTGAACTCCCGGGGCTTTTTCTTTGAAATGCAGTGAACAGGACCTGCTTTGCCTCAACCATTCTCTATCAAGAGCTTGCTTGATTCATCATTAACGTTTGGCCAGTAACTTTTTTATTGGGTTGGCTGAAGCCTGGCTAAGAGCTCAGTCAGGCAATGGACTTATGAATGTGTTTCTAGGAAGAGATTTTATTACAGAAGTTTAAAAGCGCTCAAGCTCTAATCCCCATTTAAGAGTAAAAATGAACTTTAAATGAAATACATAAACTTGTGTTCAAATGTTTTATGTCATTTACACAACAACTTGTTTGTAACCTACTGCCAAAGTTTTGGAATGAGACTTATTTTTTGACTTGTGGCATCTGCTGAATGATATTTTACACCTATCCTCTGTGGCTGAAGTGGGAATTCAGAAACATCAGCACGAATACCAGGAAATCCTGACATAGACGCCTTGAAGTCCTGTACTAGCCTGTTCTGTGTTACACCTGCCTCCCCTTGGAGACCATGTGGCTTTCCCACCATACAATTTAGTTGTATTTAACATGCATCTTTATCACATACCTGCTACTCCTGAAATATGGTCTCTACATCCCCCTGCATTTATTGCAATGCCTACTGAGCTCTTTTGTCAGGCCTTTCCTGGTAAAATCTCACAGTGTGTCTGTTGGTTCTTAGCAATTTATTTCAGCTCACATTTTCTTCTTAGCTGTTCAGAGATTTATAGTGCAGCAATCCCACAGCATTTTCATGTCTCAAGTCTGGTATATGCAGATAGTGCATTGATGATGCTTCCTGAGGGGAATTTTGTTCCCACCTTTTAACAGAGTCGTGGTTGAAGATTTGGATTGTAGCTGTCAAGCAGGTTAAAAATGTCAGTGGAGTGCTGGGCTATGCAGTTTTGCATTACTTAAGGCAAAATGTGGGTTTGTTGTGTTTCGTTGTTACCAGCAGAAACGCTTCCCTGGCTCATAGAGAAAACATGAAATGAGAGAAATTCTACTGGTTGATTAGCAAGAAAAACTGAGGTCGTCTCACTGAAACCAGGGCATTTAGGAGTGTGGTCAAAAGTCTTTTCTTGTCATTTTAATTCAGAGAGCTGGCTGTCGTCTCATATCCATGTATCATGATAGTGGCTTGCAGGAAGAGGCAGAAGCTCTGTCTTTGGGTGAGACCCAGAGGATCTGAGGGCATGGAGAAGGGAATATCTGAACATTAAGCAACAGCTCCAAAGGTGTTTCTCCACTTTTACCTCTGGGAGGTTTGTGCTCACTGGAGGTAAAGTCTGTGCTCACTGGCACTGGAACAGCGGACAGGTCTGGCTGGACCCAGGCTCTTGGCCGCTCTTGGCTGCTCTTGGGCAGAGCAGCAAAGTGGCAGAGAAAAAAGCACTTGGCTTTTTACACTGGGCTTCTCTGAGGACACATCAGAGTCCTGTCATTGCTGGGCTTTTTAGCAGCCATTCTGCGGGAGGAGGCAGAGGCACAGCACTTCTTACAGATACTTCTGCTTATCCCATTAGGGAAAAATTCACCTCCGGACAAATGTGTTTTCAGGCTGATGCTGTGGTAATGATGAAGGAAGTTAATGGAATTGGCATATATGTACTTCATGTGGGACCTCTGAATGTATCAGTATTCTTCCACTGAAGGAGGAAAACCCAGCCAGGCACTTCAACCTACAGGATGGAAAAATAATGTTGAACTTCTTTATAGATAATGTGATCTGAGCCAAGGTCTTAGCATGCTTGTCCTTAAACAGTATCCCATGGGAGGCAGCAAATACTTTAAAAATAAGGACTGCTCACTGATGGGTTTGCCATGTATAGAGATCTTTCCTATATACATGCAAATATATAGTTATGAACATATATATATATTTATATATATATTTATGTATAATCAAGCGTATCTGACCATTCTTACAGTTCTAAACCTGACTAGTAGGTCCTTGAGTGCAGCTTATTCCATCTTTTTCACTGTCATCTCCCACCCCAAAACCAGGTATTGGTAAGGACTAGGATAAGGTGGAGAGCCATGAACAAGACCTTTGTCTTCAGGTGTTTAGCTTCATTGTCTGAGCCTGTCACTTGCCTCTGTAACTGTGGGACAAACATTTTCTCCTGCCTCAGCTGCATTTTCCCTATCTGCTGTCTTGCTGCAGGACCAGGTGAAGAGAAACAGAGGAGGTTGCTGGGATTTCTGTCTGGGTAAACAGAGTGACTTTGCAAAGAGGATTTGAGCACTGATGTATTACAAGGTAAGCAATGCTGGGGCGTTTGGGCAGCTGAAGCAGAGTGCTGGAGTGGTTACTGCTGGAATAGTCCAGATAGTGCTCTGTAATGACACAGCCATGGTTTCTGGTCTAAGACAAAGGTTTCCAGTGGCTCATTTCCGTGGTGGTCATTAGTTTGTGATGTTCCCCTTAAGGGCTGGATCCCAGCACTGGTCGTTTGCTGTGCTTTCCTGCTGGCCATCAGGTCACAAGGCTGAAGGCTGGGGTAGGTGCCTGTCTGCCAGAACATTCCCTGGGCAGCGCAGCAAGTGATGGGGGAAATTCCATGCTGGACCCTACAGGAAACCAGCTGATTTTCCTGGTTCCTGGGACAGCATTAAACTCTTAATTACAGAGCCCACTATAATCAATGGGGATTGTCTCAGCCAACCCATTTGCCCCTCTAACCACAAGCATTCAAGCCACCAGCTGCCTTGCATTTTGGTAGCAATTACAGATCCCCAACCAAACCCTCAAGTGCTCAAACTCCCAGTCAAGCTTTTGGGGGGGATTTCCTCTAGAGAGAGGAGACTGGTTATTGCCATGGAAATTGCTGCTGCCCTTTGTGAGCACTAAAAGGCAGGCTACAGGGCTGTAGTGCTTCTGAGCAGCCTGTGCTGCCGATTGGGATGGGTGGTTGTAGTGGTGCTTCCAGCTGTACAGCACAAAAGAGGGAGCAGCTGGTTTACTGTGCAGAGACACTTCACTCCCTTCTGCCCACACCAGGGCACCTGTACAAGGGCAGAGTCACCCACAAGCTAACAGGAGCACAGGACAGAGCTGCGAGGATGGTGCGGCTTCTCCTGCTCATGGTGCTGGAGGTTATTATGGTTGCACACTGTGGTGGCTGGACATGTCCTGTGGGTATGCACCTTACCCATTCTGCCCAAGAGAGGCAAAACAAAAGCTGGATCTTCACAGAGAAAATGTTTATTTTAAGGACATTGTCACGAGGTGTTACAGGTAAAGACGCGCCTGAAGCTGAAGGTGAAACTAATCAGTCTGTCTTGATATAATCTGAAGAAATTGAGAAGTGATGGTCACAGCAGCCCTGTGACAGAGTGTGTTCAGGAATCTTAAGGCACCACTTGAAAACGCTTATTGTGTTGCAGAATTTAACATGAGATTTTTCCTTGTGACAGAATTTTTCCCCATAGTGTATTAATTGAATTGCCACATCCAAAATCCCCTCCAGAAGTTGAAGCAGTCTGCTAGGCTTCTGGGAGGCAAAGCTGGAAAGGACACTAGAACTTGAACCACAGAGCAATGACTGACAGTGTTAAACAACTGTATGCACCACTGCTCGTATAAAGCTGGTTAATTCAAGGAATGCCATTTCCTCATGGTAGTGGTGTGCAATGCTCACATCCTCAGCTCATGGGGGCAAAAGTTAGTTTAAGAGGAACTGCAGAGGAGACAAGGCTAGGGTCAGAAGGATGAAAAGACAGCATCTACAGACATCAAATAGGCGGCCTAGAAAAGCTGTTTTCCAGAGAAAGCAGTCTGGAACAAGCCAAGAAGCAAGAAATGAATGTGTGTGTTGAACTGGCCATAACACACTAGTCCCAACATCTTTCTAAATGCCTGAAAGAAAAGGCAAGATTCATGTGTGTATGGAGACCCAAAAACTAAGAGGTGGAAACTTCTCACTAATTCTGGTGATTGCAAGGATTCCACAGTTGCTTAGGAGGTGTTTGTAGTAACCTTGGTGCAAGACTTGGTATATGTAAACCAATGCCCTGAACAGCACCCAGATCTGCTAGGTAGCAAGTCCAGGCCAGAAGGACAGAGTGTTCTTTGGGGCCTTACCCTCACATTCTGCTCTACTCTTTTATGAGCGCCTGTTTTGTGAGGCTCAGCAGTGTTTTGGGGAACCTTCTTGGGCCAATAGCCAAAACACACCAGCACCAGACAGTCCTTGAAGGCCAGTACAGCGTGGACAAGCCATTCATCTTGGTGTCCGTGAGCCTCCCAGTGCAGCAGCTTGTGATCTAGCCAACTGAGAAATGCTTCCACCTAGCCCAGATTTGCTTGAAAACAATCCAGAAGAAGGAATGGGATTTCCAGTTTCAGTGGCTTAAACTCTGTCCTGGCCTGCCTTTTTCCTTTTAATTTCCTTTGGGTGCTACACTAGTGACTGCAGTCCAACATCATCCAATGTTTTACCTTGGTGGGGTTTTTTTGTGCAGCTTGTTTATTTAGCTTGTTTCATGAAAACTTGTCCCAGGCAGAAAGGCACAGGAGCTCATGAGGGGATTGGGACACATACGCCTGCTGAGCAGCAAGAAAAGGTGCTATGTATTCGTGTGAGAGGTTATCTGCATCACCACTACACCAGGCAAACATCCTTTTTGTTTCAGATTGCTGTCTTTCACCGGTAAGGGGAAAACAGCTACATTGCTGGGACTAAATGACAGGCTCTAAGGTACAGAAATGATTCAGGGAAGCTCCTGAGATGCAAGAAACTCAGAAACTACCACCAAGATCCTCATTGTTTTAGGCAGTAGGCCAGTTTTGTTTTGATCTCTGGAACATCCCAGAAGAGATTGTTTTGCAAGTCTTTTTCTCATCCCAGGTGCCCATAAAATGGCAGACACCATGCAAAGGTTCATCACTGAACTAAGGATGAGAAGCCTGTCTTGCTCATGGCAAGCAACATTTGGAGCAGCACTTGCCATAGACATGGGGACTAGGACATACTATGACTTGGCATCTCTGTAAAGACATTAGAATTCAAGAGGGTTGTGCTCATCTGCTGCCTCTCCTCTTGTATGTGATCTGTTAATAGTGTGGGGCATGGCTGTGCCTTTTCTTCTTCACGAGGCTGTGTCAAGACTTTTCACTTAAACAGGCAGATGATGGGAAAAATGTTCAGCTTTGGACTGGAAAAGGAAGACGTTTTGTTTCTCACCCAATGAAGCAGGACCAAACTAAGTACACTTAGTATGGCAGGACACATTCCTTCTGACTCCAGATTAAATGTATCATTTCAGGCACTTGCAAGAAAAGGAAGGAAATGAACGGCTACAAGCAGAACACCTCAGAGGAAGGCAATGGATGGCAAGTTTTTTCAGGATATGAAAGATCCATATTCGTAAGCATGTCCATCCCTGGAGCCGTCCACCTGCATCTTCTGAGAGCTTCTGAGAGACTGTTTTGCTCCTGGAAAGTGCTGTTACACTCTTTTCCGATACTTCTCACTTTGTATAACGTCTTTGTCAAAACCCATCAGCTTCAGGAGCATTCCAAAATATCACAGAAAGAAGAATTTGGCCTCAGATGTCTCCAACTGATGATTTTACTGTATGTTTAAGTGTTACTCATAGGTAATAAGAAGTAAGTAGGTAAGTGGAAAGATTTTTCACAGAAATCATTACTGTATCAGATTTTCCTGGTATTTAAGAAAAGGGAACAGTATTACTGACTTCTGAAACCTATTGGGAAGGTAAGTAATAGTAACAGAACACTAAGAACACTAAGTTTGATTCTTTCTCTGGAAGAGCAGCTGATGTGTACATATAGACAGAAATGAGCACCTGCACCTTTTATATGTGAGTATCTTCACGGAAGTGAAGCAGTGTGAATTGCGTTTCCTCTACTATATTTAAATCCTCTGATTAAAGTGAATGAGTGAAGAGATGGATGCAAGATGTTTGCCTGAGCACAGCTTGGCTAGGAGGATGTCTGGGTTTCTGCCCCTGAGCTACCTCTAGGGTTCCTGTCTAAGTCACAGTGTGCTTTTTCTGAACATGGAACTAGGCAGAAAAGGTAGATGGGAACGTGCTGTCATTCTTCCATGAGCAACCACTGCCACAGCAAAGGCATCCAAGGGGGCACCAACCCTGGACTGGAAAAGCAAAGAGATCATGCATGATGGTGAGGAGGAGACTGAGGAGAAGCTCATCAGCCTGTTCTGACCCAGCACAACCATTCTTATGTTTTGCTCTGATGCTGTTTCATTTGAGATTGCATTCACAGTCTTTAATCAGCCCAACCTGGCAACTCTAACAGTAAACTTTTGTCATACACAGATGTTGTTTCCTTATGCTCTGTAAGTGCCTCTTCTTTCTTTTGCTTTGATCATGGACTTGAAGGGGGGCAAAGAGTTATCTTTTACATGTTAGGACAACATCTTTCCTAGCTGAATGTTGCCTGGTGAATTTCTAGGCACTTCCTTGTTATAAACAAATGCTAATAATCTATAGCTTTGAAAAAGGCCACAAGCCAGGAAGTTTCATGTTCATGTAAACAACCTAAGTAAGAAACAACAGAGCTACAGTCCTCACAGGCTGTGAGCAATAGCCAGATGCATTGGTAGACAGATAACAACAACAACAGCTTAAATAGTTACAGACTCTGTGATCCAGATCTTAAACACCATATGCTTACCGAGAACATGGCTTAGGATATCCACTATCTTGGTGAGATGAAGGGTGAGGTAAAGGGGAAAAAGATGCTGTAATAAAGCACTGGTAGGGAGCTGAGCACCATCATCACCTGCCTCTGCACCAACTCACCCAGCATGGACTCTTGCATCCAAAACATACTCATGTATGTGCAGCAAATCTCTTACAAGCAGAAATGCCCAGGGGTCCCTAAGGAGGAGCTGAGCTGGGACTGTGCACTGGCAGGAAACATCAGGCATGGATGCTGATGGACCACAGAATACCCACGTTAGGTGATAGAATCATAGAACAGTTAGGGTTGGAAAGGACCTTAAGATTATCAAGTTTCAACCCCTCTGCCATGGGCAGGGACACCTCACACTAAACCATGTCACCAAAGGCTCTGTCCAGCCTGGCCTTGAACAACATAAGGCATAGAGCACTCACAAATTCCATTCCATTCCATTCCATCAATTCTATTCCATTCTCTTCTGTTCCATTCCATTCCATTCCATTCCATTCCATTCCATTCCATTCCATTCCATTCCATTCCATTCCATTCCATTCCATTCTTTAGCTGTCTTGCCTCTGGGATATGTGAGAGGTCCTGCTTCAAATACAACAACAAAGTAGACAACCAACAATGCAAGAAATTACCAAGGTGGAAGTGTCTTTCTTTTAAATGTATTTATGCATTCTTTTAGATGTCAAATCACAGTTGCAGGTTTGTTAGGCTGGAGGCTGTATGTAGAGGTTTAGCTTGGATAGCCCACTTTTTCAGATGTTAAAAGATGCCCGTAATGAAGGAAACCTACCACAGTTAAAAGAACAACTGAAGCATTTCAAATTAAGGATGCAGGTGGGTTCAGAACCAGCCTATTGACAAAATGTCTATGTTCTGCAGGTTTGTGTCTGTGCTCCTCGCACCCCTTTGGGCTCTGTTCTTAGGTACAGCTGTGGTCAGATCCATGGTAGGATCCTGGTTGCTTATTTGCTTTCACCTTTCCCAAAGCTGACAGTAGCCTATTTGGAGGCTTGTTTTATTGCTGCTTTTTTTTTTCTACTGCTCTTCCCTTAACTATTTCATTAATCTTTAAAAAACATGACAGTGATTACTGCTCTGTGATCATTGCTGTCTCAGAGCTCAATTTTAATTGACTTGATTCTGCCACCTTTGCAACAGACTTCTACAGTCAGTGTTTTGTAGGTGGATTCCTATTTGTGGGCCTAAGTAAATCACCTCTACCTGCGAAACATTTTAGGTGAAGGAAGCTTTGCAGGTAAATGAGAGCTGCTATTAGAATGCAATGTCCTGCATTACATACATTACCTTTTCTGGACTTAATTTTCCTGTCTCGATCACAAAGTTTTTCTCAGTCCTGGTTTATGCCATTGCCATCTAATGTGGTAATTTTGGATCTATTGAGCAATAACTTTTATACTTAGGCAAACTGCAGGGAAATGCTCCAAATAAATGATACATTTATATGAACAGCTCTTCAGAGATAATTAGAGTTCTCTTTATAACTGCCAGCAGTTCTTTTTAGAGTATTTAAGCCTACTGCAAGGATACAGAAATGAAGAACATCTCAAGCTACAGATGCTTAGACAACCAAGTACACTTCCTTTACAACCCAGTTTCTAAATGTTTTGCTGTGTCTGCTTTCCCTGTACTAAGCAGAATATGGAGAAAGAAAATACAGGATGAGAAAACTGCTATAACGAAGCATGTCTGCACATGCCAATCTTTAAAACTCATGATTGTAATGTGTGAAAAGTCTTCATTACCACTGTATATAGAATCTGTGCTGTCATTAAGCAGTCACTTCAGCAGATAGATGGGTATACTCAAACCTTTTGCAAATCTAAGCTGGGGTTTTCAGATTCAGAAAATGCTAACAGCACTATCAGTAACTCACAATACTCAAGTTATTATTCATATGGTGAGTTTATTGTGAATTAAGAATACAGACAGTGTTTTAATGATACATGTGAAGGCTGTCACATATGCACGTTGGTTTTTGTTGTGCACTTGAGAGAAGCACTAATATAAACAGAGAAGCAAATAATTATATACATCTCCTGTCCCAGAAAATCTTTGAAGCAATACCACCACTGTGGCAGATCATTCTGTGTATTTAAGTATTCAGTAAATATATACATAAAAATTTATTTATTCACATTTCAATAATTATTCTTTGTCAGAATGCTTTGTTTTGGTATCTTAAAAAAGTGAGTTAGTTACATGGTTTTTGGTCTTGAATTTATTCTGGTTTTCTTTTAAAATTCTTTTAAGGCTAAATACGACCCACCACAATAATGAAAAAATGAGAAGAGAGGAAGAAGTGAAGCGTTAGTTTCTCTACACTAGTATTTTGGTTTTATTTTGCATTTTAAAATGTTCATGGGATATATATATTACCTTAGCTGAAATAAAGAAAAATATTTTAATAAGAAAGCAAAAGTAGGTCAGAAAGCTCCAAAATCTAAACAGGTAAGTGTACTTCTCATAGTACTAGGTTATATTCCATTTTGGAAGTAATCTATAATCTAAACATAATCATGAATATGTTTTTGGTTTTGTTTAATTTTCAGTTAGTAAAAAATTAAGAAAACATTATTGTCTGTACATGTAGATTATTTTATTTCCATTGAGAATTGAGAAAAGACAATATTCATTTGGTTTTATCTCCAGGAATATTAGATTGACTATCTTTTTCTTCTTCCAACAAGATTAGTTCAGTTCTTGCTGAAGATGTCACGATAGTTCGAGAAACTGGAACATTAGATGAGAGCACATCAGCTTCAACTCTTTCACCTTCTGTTGTATCTTTAGGTGATAAGCTTTCTTGTGCATCAAAAAATACATCAGGCTTATCAGATGGGCTATCTTCATCTGAGACTCTTCCCTCTCCATGACCCATCTCTTCTTTGTCAACAATTTTAGCTTTTTTGGAAGGAGATGTGAAACCAAGCTTGGGAAATCTAAACCAGCCAGTTTTTTCAGTTTGCTTAGAAGAATCCTGACCTGATGTGTCAGCAGGTTTCACTTCTTCTGGAACTGACTTTTTTACTTCTGTTTTTGAATCTGTGCTAGTTTCATCACCAGAAGATGAAAAGCCAATACTTGGAAGCCAAAATTTGAATCTTCCAGGAGATCTTTTACTATCACTCTTTTCTTTTCCATTGGTTATGTCTTTTTCTTCATCTTCTAGTGTTTCAGCTACATCCTCATCTTTAGAGAGAGGATCTGCAGTTATTTCCTGTAGTGATGTACCAGGAAGGCTCTCTTCAAGTTTACTGGAAGGCTTTACTTCAACAGCAGATGTTTTTAACTTTGGCAAACTTATTTCTCCAATAGATTCTTCAGTCTCACTGCGTAGATTGGCAGTTAGTTTACGCTCAGCACTGCCAGTCCTCTGTGCTGCTCCTCCAAAACTTTCATCAGCATATTCAGGTGTGTTCACTGACACACTCTCTGTTGGAGATGGCTGCTGGACTAGCACTTCTAAGTTGCTATGTGATTCAGGCAACTTCCCCTTGAGCAATGAGAATCCCAAAGCAGGAGTTTTGACTTCTGATGAGAGAATCTCCGATTCTTTCACTATTTCAGTAGTATAAATCTCACATCTTTCAATAGCAACATGTTCAGGTTCTACTTTCTCACTCACTTCTTGGCCCTCTACGTATGACCAGTGAATGTCTTGCCCTGCGTTTGGAAGGGAGGACCCTATGGTAGTAGTCATCTGTGCTGTTTTAATGTCAGGTTCAGTTAGTGTTAGAATTTTGCTTTTTGCTTTTTGAAAACTACCCTCTAGAGCCACTGGCGTTTCTTCAGCGATAGCAGAGCTTTCTTGCAGTTGCACTACTTCAATGTCAGTACTAGATCCCTTTGGATCTGTTACCACTTTTGACACTGAAACATCAGCTTCAATTGGGAGAGCTTTGAAAGCAAACCTTGGTATTTTTAGCTTGGGAATTTTTATAGTTACTTCTGGGTCATCTTGTGATTTGTCTACTGTTATTCTGGCAGATGCTTCCATATGATTTAGAGCCGGACTTTTCAGGCCAATAGATTTTTCTAATTTTTGAAACTGCATCTCTGCTGTGCCTATTTCAGCTTTAGATACTGAATCAGCTTGTGACTTTGGCAAACTGATATCAGCTTCAAAACCCTTGACTTCTGAATGCAACACTCCAAACTTTGGAATCTTAAACTTGTATGTTTTAATTTTACTTGTTTCTTCTCTATTTTCTACTTGCACTTCCCCTCCTGCAGACATGTCCTTTTCAACACTTTCCACTTGAAATTTCATTTCAGGATCTACTCTAGCAATTTTAACGTCCATCTTCACTACTGGAACTTCTACCTTTAGATCTTCCAGCTTAGCTGTAACATAAGCACCGTCTTCTGATCCTTTTGCTGTAGACCACTCGTTCATAGGCCTTTTCGATTGGCTTCCTTCACTATCTTTTCCTGTAATTTTCATCTCACCCTTTATCTTTCCTTGTTTAATGACTGCCTCTTGATTTTGAATATCTAGCCCTTCCTTTGGAAGACTAACATCTATTTTCTCTTGTGTTGCATCAAGAGTAATTTCAGCTGATGATGGTATACATCCTGTTCCTGAAGTCTCTAACTTAGAGGGGACTTCTATATCCTGTGATTTGATTTTATGCTCTTGAAGAGTCAGAGTACATGTGGAAAACCTATCTGTTAAACTGTTATCTTTATCAAATTCTGCTGGAGATACCTTAACTTCCGAAGCATGCCTTTTTTGTCCACTGTGCTTAACTATATCTGCGTAAGTTTCAGTTTTTGGAATATTCACTGTGCTATCTGCTCTTTCTGTGGACAACAAAATATTTCCTTCCATCTTTGCCAAGCTAACATCAGAACTCTTCACAGAATCTCCTAATTTTGGAATCCCTTCTTTTCCAATAGTAATTTCAGTGACTGCATGTGGAAATGAGAATGTATTTTCAGGAATACTCGTTTCAGTTTGTACTTCGGCAGAGGGAATGCCTGTCTGAGCTTCTTCCATACATCTTTCGATATAAGCATCACCTTTTTTTTCCTTTAAAGATGTCCTGCCAAATGCAGGTATTCTGAATTTTGGCATTTTAAACCATCCCTGATGTTCTTCAGTCTGACCTTCTTCAGCTTTTATATCATATTCTTCTTTTAATTTGATATATTTCTCCTCAAGGCTCTCAACAGCTCCCTCTGTCATTGATTTAGATGCTGACTGGATGCTTACCTTTGGAGCTTCAATGCCAGCTGTCAGAACTTGGGGTGTTTTTATCTTACAAACACCTACTCCAGGATCTGACACATCAGATGTAAGTTCTGATACTGGAACTCCCACATCAATGTCAGCAGTTTCCTTTGTCATTTTTAGCTGGGGTAGCTCAGCTTCTATTTTTGGAGAGTTGATTTCTGTCTCTGGGCCTTTCCCTTTTGTTAGGGAAATTCCAAATTTTGGCTTCTGAAATTTGGGCATTTTAATCTTCCCTTCAGGACCTTCCAAATTAGTCTTTCTTCCATCCACAACTAATGACTTTTCCGTTATTTCAGGGCTCCTAAGCTCGATTGAAATTTCTCCTTTGGGGAACTTAATACCTGTTTTCTGAATGGTATCTTCATTGGTAGAACTTGATTTTAAGACAAGCTGCTGAAAACTCCCCTCTGAAGGAGGCAGAGCCGCACCGATCTTTGCTGAGCTGACTCCCATTTCAGTTTGGAAGGCTCCAGTTTCTATTTTTGAAAAGTCCTGAGTGGGGATCTTAACATCAGATGGTTTTATGCTTATTTGTGTCCCTTCTTCTGTCCTTTCAAAATCACTTCTTTCTATATCAGGTATCTGAACTGAATCATCATTCTCTCTCTCTGTTTTAAGAATAGTAGCGTCAGCTTCAACTTTTGAATGAGTCTGAGGTTTGGGAACCTTGATCTTGGAGAGTGAAATTTTAGGCATGACAAATTGAGGCTTTTTACTTGGACTTTTCTGTTCAGCTTTTCCTGTTTCAGAGATTTCCAGATCAAGGTCTGGCCCACTACCCTGATCATCAGCTGCAGTTTCTCTCACTTCTGTATCTATTCTGCTTGACATTGCAGCAAGTTTATGATCTTCCAAATTCACCTCAGAATCCGGTTTAACACTTGCTTCCTTCTTTGGTGACCAACTAAATGATGGAAGTTTGAATTTTGGCATTTTGAAATGTCCTCCTTCTCCATCTCCATCTTGCTTTCTTTCCCCTTTAATTATTAGTTCTGCATCTGAATCCTCTATATCAGTGTCTGGTTTTGGAACAGAAATGTCAGCCTCTGATGCCCTATTGTCAGCTTTGGTCATTTTGACTTTAGGGCTGTAAGTTTCTGTTCCTGTACCACATTCCACCTCCCATTTTGGTGCTTCAACAGCAATGTCAGCTATTTCTACCATTGTTTTTAGTTGAGGAACCTTGGCTTCTGATTTGGATTGTCTGAGCTCTTTTTCTAACCCTTTCCCTTTAGAATCTGTAATTCCAAATTTTGGCATTTGGAATTTAGACACTTTTGTTCTCCCTTCATCACCTTCAATTTTTATTTCCACATCACCCACAGCAATTTCACTTGATGTTCTTTCAACACTTGTGTCAAGACTCTTCACCTCAAGGGAGCCTTCAGTTGTCATCTTAATATCTGAGGGGGAGAGGCTGGCATCAGCAGTGGCTGATTTCAATGTCAGGTCATTTTCTTCACATGTAGGAAGTATGACCTCACCTGTAGGCATACCCATCTCTATTTTGGGAGCTTTGATTTCTGCTTTGGAAAATTCTGAAGTTGGGACTGTAATTTTTGGCATTTTTATGTCCATTTCTGCCCCTTCTACACTACTCCCTTTCTCAGGTTCCTGTACTGAAACACCTTTATTCTCTTCTTTGGGACCACAAATGTCAGTTTCCAATACAGGCAGAGACACCTGGACTTTCTGACCTTTAAGTTTAGGGAATGAGATCTTTGGCATAGTAAACTGAGACTTCTTGATTCTGCCCTTTCCACCATCTTTTTCTATCAATGTATCAAATTCTACATGAAGGTTTTGACTCTCAGTGGTATGAAATATTAATTCAGATTCTGTGTCTCGAGATAGAGCAGACAAAGCTGGTTCTTGCAGATGTCCCTCCACTTCAGAAGGAGCAATAGCTTCTTTCTTTGGTGACCATCTAAATGACGGGAGTTTGAATTTTGACTTTTTAACTTTGTTTTCTTTCTCCTCAGTGTCCATCTCTCCTGAAAATCCATCCTGTTCTGCCTTGAATTCTAAATCTGGGCCACGGATTTCCACTTCTAGTTTTGGCATACTAGCTTCCATTGATGGGAGACTGACATCCAACCTGGGAGCATCCAGAACAATTTCAGGTGAAGGCTTGTGTATCTGTCCACCAAACTCAGCATCAGAGATCTGAGTTAGTTTATCAGTATCAGTCATATCAGATGTTGTCATTTCCCTGAAAATTTCAGATTCCACTTTGGAATCATTGTCACTTCTTGATGGTTTTCCCATGGACAAAGAAAATCCAAATTTTGGTTTTCGGAATTTAGGAATTTTAACTGTAAATTCGGCGTCATCTACAGGTATTTCAGCAGATGGTAGTTTACATCCTGGCTTCAGATTTACTTGCTCCAAAGAAGCATTTTCACTTAAAATTTCAAAATCTGTTACTGAAATATTTTCATCAGCAAGAGATGACATTTTGGGCTCAGATTCTGCTAGGTTCACTTGATATTTAGTGAGAGTAATATCACCTTTTGGTAATGGGGAATCCTGCTCATATTTGGAAGAACCAGTATCACCTTTGGAGAAACCCAAGATAGGAATTCTGAATTTAGTATTTTTAGAGCAAATAACTCCCTTATTAACAGGAGGAAGATCAGCTCCAACACTACCTGAAATAACAGCAGGAGTATGCTCTGTTACAGAATGACAAAGAGATTCTGACAAAGAAATGTCAACCCCAGACTTCGACTCTGTATGAGGCTTAACGTTTTTAGAAAGAGAAACCTTAGGCATATTGAACAGAGAACTTTTAGTTTTACCCAAATCATCCTGTTTTCTAGGAGAGGAATCTACGTAAAGTTCAACAGCAGATGCCTGAATCTCAGCTGCGGGCAGGCTCACGTCAACTTCGGTGCTTCCTGAGGGCACCGTCACTTCAGGCTCCTTGAGGCTGACGTCCATGTCAGCGGCCACGGAGCCTTTGGCGTCCTTGCTGCTGGACCAGCCAAAGGAAGGCATGCCGAACTTGGGCATCTTGAACTTGCCATCCTTGGTCTTCACGGCCTCCTTCTCTGGGGCTTTCGCTTCTCCTTCGAAGCTCCCGGCTGCCTCAGGCGCCTGCAGCTCAACGCTGGCCTTTGGAAGGGAGACGTCGACACATGGGAGGCTGATGTCCACCTTGGGAGCTTTGATGTCTGCTTTCGGCATTTTGAGGGAGGGCTTCTCCAGCTTCCAGCCGGCCCCTTCGCTTTTGGGGCTGGGGACGTCAGCTTTGAGATCCAGCACAGTGCCCTCTCCTGTGTCTGTCACGCTGCAGGACGGGAGCTTGACCTGTGTGGTGGGCAGGCTGACCTGGCCTTCGAATGCCTCCGTTTTGGGGGGTGACATTCCAAATCTGGGCTTGTCGAACTTGGGCATCTTTAACTTCCCTTTCAGCCCTGTGGTCTCCAGCTCGGCCGCGTCAAGGGAGCCTTCGGCCGAGGGCACTTTGAGGTCTATGGCAGGCGCCTGGAGCTCAACGGAGCCTTCCATCGAGGGCAGCTTGACGTCGGCAGCTGTGATGCTGATGTCGCCAGCCTTGAGGCCAGCCTCCGGGAGGCTGACGTCGACTTTGTCCAGTGAGACGTCTGCGTCCAGTTTGGGAGCCTTGACAGTCGGCTTGGAGAAGACCACGCTGGGCACCTTGACTTTCGGCATGTGTATTTTCATGCCGCCGCTCTCAACTTTGCCGGCAGCCACCTCAAGGCCACTTTCGGTGTCAAGACCCTGCACAGTGCCTTCGCTCTCTGGAACTTCGGCCTGAGCCACAGGAAGTGAGGCCTCTCCCTTTGGCAGGCTGACCTGCACGTGGGGACCTTTCACTTTGGGCAGCTTGACGCTGGGCATCTTCACGTCTGGAATCTTGACCTCGGGCATCTTAAATTGGCCTTTCTCACCATCCCCTGCGGCACCCGTCTCGACTGTCACCTCCAAACCAGGTGCGTGGACCTTGGCCGCGGGCAGGCTCACGTCAACCTCAGCGCTCTCGGAGGGCACCGTCACTTGGGGCTCCTTGAGGCTGACGTCCACGTCAGCTTCCACGGTGCCCTTGGTGTCCTTGCTTCTGGACCAGCCAAAGGAAGGCATGCCAAACTTGGGCATCTTGAACTTGCCGTCCTTGGTCTTCACGGCCTCTTTCTCTGAGCCTTTCTCTTCCCCTTCGAGGCTGACAGCTGCCTCGGGTGCCTGCAGCTCAACGCTGGCCTTTGGAAGGGAGACGTCGACAGATGGGAGGCTGATGTCCACCTTGGGAGCTTTGATGTCTGCTTTGGGCATTTTGAGGGAGGGCTTCTCCAGATTCCAGCTGGCCCCTTTGCTTTTGCCACTGGAGACGTCGCCTTTGAGATCCAGCACGGTGCCCTCCCCTGTGGTCGTCACGCTGGAGGACGGGAGCTCGACCTGTGTGGTGGGCAGGCTGACCTGGCCTTCTAGCGCCTCCGTTTTGGGGGGTGACACTCCGAATTTGGGCTTGTCGAACTTGGGCATCTTTAACTTCCCTTTCAGCCCTGTGGTCTCCAGCTCGGCCGCGTCAAGGGAGCCT